>JAANYP010005364.1:0-17339 GCA_020465985.1 Centrapalus pauciflorus | reverse complement strand
CCAGAAAGAGCTGAATATGCGTCAAAGGCGATCTATGGAATTGATTAAAGATTATGACTGTGAAATCCTTTACCATCCTGGTAAAGCAAACATTGTAGCAGACGCCCTAAGCCGTAAGACCAGACAAGACCAATATTCTCGATGTTATGCCTTGACTTCTGTTGTTATGGAGTCTGCCTGGCCTGAATCGATTATTGCCGCTCAAACCGAAGCCATTCGGGATGAGAACTTGAAATCTGAACGCATGGTCACTTATGTGACCCAGCTGACTCTTGATAATCGTGGTCTTAGACGGTTTTTGGATAGAATATGGGTTCCCAGACTAGGAGGTATTCGGGATCGAATTCTGTCGGAAGCTCATATGTCGAAATTCTCGATACACCCTGGTTCTACCAAAATGTATCAAGATTTGAGGACGGAATATTGGTGGCCTGGAATGAAGAAGGACGTGGCGCGTTATGTAGAAAATTGCATGACTTGCTTACAAGTCAAATCTGAACATCAGAAGCCGTATGGGGAACTACAACCATTGCCAATCCCGGAATGGAAGTGGGACCACATAACCATGGACTTTGTGACAAAGCTGCCAAGGACAAAGCGGAATCATGACTCTATATGGGTAATAGTGGATCGACTTACTAAGTCAGCCCATTTCCTACCCATACGAGAAGATGAACGCCTCGAAAAGTTAGCTGAATTGTACGTAAAAGAAATTGTGACTAGACATGGTGTGCCATTGTCTATAGTATCCGACCGTGACAGCAGATTTACTTCACGTTTTTGGAAGGCTTTTCAGACTGGACTAGGAACTGAACTTAAGATGAGCACCGCTTACCATCCAGAAACTGATGGGCAAAGCGAGAGGACAATTTTGACATTAGAAGATATGTTGCGTGCCTGTGTGATTGATCTCGGTGGGAGTTGGGATACCCACTTGCCGTTTGTGGAGTTTGCATATAACAATAGTTATCACTCGACTATTGGTATGCCTCCATATCAGCTTTTGTACGGACGTCGATGCAGAACTCCAACCTGTTGGAGGGAAACAGGTGAACGCCCGATCTCTGGACCAGCAATTCTGCAAGAAGCCCATGATCAGCTACAATTGATTCGGCAGCGGATACAGACTTCTCAAGACAGACAAAAGAAGTATCATGATAGAAGACGTAAGCCGATTGCGTTTGAAGTTGGAGATAAAGTGTTGCTGAAAGTTTCGCCAAGAAAAGGAATAGTAAGGTTCGGCAAACGGGGGAAGTTGAGCCCTCGATTTGTGGGTCCTTTTGAAATTCTCGAACGTATAGGATTGCAAGCCTACAGACTAAAGCTGCCTGCCGAAATGATTGGGATTCATGATGTATTTCATGTGAGTAACCTTCGAAAGTGTTTAGCTGACGCTAAAGCCGTGATTCCTTGGAAAGACGTGCAATTAGATGAGCAGTTGCGGTATGAAGAAGAGCCTGAGCGTATAATCGACCATAAAGTTTCGAAATTGCGAAGCAAGGAAATCCCAATGGTGTTAGTTCAATGGAAATATCATAAGGGATCTGCGCAAACTTGGGAACGAGAAGACGAAATTAGGCAGAAGTATCCGAAATTATTTTTGTCTTAGTAAATTCCGAGGACGGAATTAATTTAACGGGGGAAGATTGTAACGGCCCGAAATTATTATATATATATTTCAGCATCAGACTTTGGATAATAAAGTAAATTTTATCCAATTATTGGTAAATAACTGATAATGTGAATCTGAAATAATTAATTATATTAAGTTATAATTAATTATGATAAATTGCCCAAAATTTAGTTGAATTAAGTTAATAATTAAAATTCAGCTAAAATGACAATTTAATGACTGAAAATATCGAAACTGACTAAAATGGGTTAAAAATTTATTAAAAGACAATTGTTGCAGATTTAGAATTTCTTTGCTAATATTTGTATCTGAAATGCAAATCGGAGTATTGGGAATAAAAGTTGGACAATTCCGGAAAATTCAGTAGAATATCTGAATTTCCCTATTTCCCTATAAATAGGAGTTACACTCCTCACTTTTAAAGTTTAGAAAATTTACTCTCCTCCTTCTCTCTAGCTTTTCTTCAAATCGAACCGTTGGAATCTCGTGTTCTATACGCCATTGGATAGAGATCGTCGAGTGCTTCGCGAATCTACCATCTAGTGTTTGATTTCGTCCGAATTTGAGGTAAGATCGACCGTTTTTCTGACTTTTGGCTCGGTTTTGAAGAGCATTTTCGAATCTGTTCTTCTTTCCTTCATTTGAAGTTGATTTGCCCTCGTTTAGGACCTGTACTTGCGTGGAAATCATCCATAAACGAAGGCTATAGCTTGGACGAAGGTTAGTGACAAATTTTCCCTCATTTTTGGCTCATTTTCGTAGTTAAAAACCTGGAAAGTTGATGAAACATATAGAACAGATTCGAGACATTCAAGAGAGTGTTGAATTCGAATCTAAGCTATTAGATTCGAAATATATATGTTCGAATCTAGTGTTGTTCGAATCTATTAAGCCTGAGTTCGAGTCTAATGATCCCATGTTCGAATCTAGCTTGCCTTCGAATCTATTGTCCATTCGACTCTAAGCCCCATGTTCGAATCTAGCTTGCCTTCGAATCTATTGTCCATTCGACTCTAAGTCCCTTGATTCGAATCTATAGATTCGAAATGGCTATGGTTCGAATCTAGCACTCCTAATTCGAATCTGGTTGTTGTTGTTCCAAGTCTAAGGTTAATTCCTAAATCAGATTAAGTGATTAAACAACTTATTGTATTAAAGGTATCTTTTAATATTGAATGAACTCTTAGAAAATGAATGTCATCATTCACCTAGTTAGTAATATGATTGGCCTCGTTGCAAGGCCACATATATGAGTAATTAGGTATCATATTGATCTGTTAAGAATAAGACTCACTTTGGGACAAGAGGAACTACCTCAGACTCGATAATCAGAATTGACAATGACCTGAATAAATAACTAGGGTTATATAGATTATGACTCAGACTTGAAACTGAAATGCAGGAACCCGTCGTCTTGACAGAGTAATCTGAACTGCTTAACTAGTTAAGCATTAACTGACTTCGGACCACTGTGAGTGACAGATTTCATTAATTACTTACATATATTTCGATACTTATTGGTGAATGTACTGACTGTATGGAAACTACTGATTGATTGCTGCATATTTCTTTAATACTATATTGTATCATAGAAACGCATGTTGCCATTACTGAACTAGACACTTGAAATGACTTGATTGCATGTTCACTTTTACAATCTATGTAAATACGCATCATGCTTACTGCTTACTTGACTGTTTATATACTTGCCATTGCATATTGTATCATCTGACCGGACCGAATGTGAGATCTCCATTCACAGGAGGGAATTCTGCAGATTCCTTTCCTATCTGACTTGTTTCCATACACTTCCCGTAGGGCTTCGGCCGTACATATGGGAATACTGACCGGGTTGTCTCCCAACCTAATTACCGTCTCTGACGTGTTGACCGACAGGATCTGATAGTATGTTATATATGTGTGTGGTATTTAGTGGAACTCTGTTAACTCACTAAGCTTTGTAGCTTACTCTGTCATGACAACTCCTTTTCAGGAAAAGCAGATAAAGGCAAGATCGTAGCAGGTAGTTCATCCCAGGCTAAGTGAATCTGGATTATGATGAATAGCAGACCTTGGACTTTTGATGATGCCTATTTTGTAAAGACGGTGCGGTCTCGGGTAGCTTGTTCAGTCTTCCGCACTCTGATTGAAGATTTAGAAGCTAGTTGGACCACCATTGATCTTTAAATTAATGTTGTAATTAAGTATTTTTGCTGATGGGCCTGTGGTATTCAAACAATTAATATTATTATGAAATGAAATATTTTGTCGTGTACTGTTTGTGGAAAACTGGATGTTACACAGCGCCAAAGCCTGCTTGTCCTCGCTGCAAGCAAATTCATGAAGGAAAGTGCGATCCTGCGTTCGTTAAGTTCTACTGTTGCAGACAGAATGGTCATGATAGGTCAGAATGTCCCAAGCGCAGTGAGGCTTGCCGTAACTGCATCACTTTGGGGCACCATGCTAAAGATTGTACCCGGCCCCGCTTTGTTCCTCCGCCTGCATCTTCACCTCAGCAATCAGTCAAGGGTTCTTCTGCTCCGAGGAATCAGCCAAGATCCTTTCAGATGATAGCCGAAGAGGCAAAAGAGACTGCTGATGTCGTCACGGGTACATTTCTTGTTAATGATATACCTGCTTTAATTCTATTTGACTCTGGCTCTAATCTGTCGTATGTGTCTGAAAAGTTTGCTAAACAGTTTGATTTTGCCCTTGTAATGTTACCTGTACCCTTAGACATAGAAACTGCCAGTTCAAGCTTTGTGACTGTAAATAGGGTCTTTCACTCTTGTAAGCTAGTAATCGATGACCTCTCCTCGGTCATTGACCTGATACCGATGTGGATTAGAGAGTTCGATGTTATTATAGGAATGGACTGGCTAATGATGAATAATGCTGAAATCCTTTGTGCCAAAAGGATAATTAGAATTAGAACCCCCGAAGGAAGTGAACGTTACGTTTATGGTGATAGAAAGACTCGAGATTTAGGTCTCATTTCTGTAATGAAAGCCCGAAAATGCCTAACCAAAGGTTGTTCCGCCTATTTAGCATATGCCATAGATGCTAAGGAAGTTAAAAAGACTGTGTCTGAAGTACCTGTAGTTCAAGAATTCCCTGATGTATTCCCGGATGACATCTCTGGATTGCAATCAGATCGTCAAATCGAATTTCACATTGACCTTGTACAGGGTGCAGCTCCTATCGCAAAAGCTCCTTACCGTCTTCCTCCGAATGAAATGAAGGAAATGATGAGTCTGTTGCAGGAATTATTGGAAAAAGGGTTTATTCATCCGAGTACTTCTCCTTGGGGTGCTCCGGTTCTTTTTGTTAAGAAGAAGGATGGAACCTTTCGCATGTGTATCGATTATAGGGAGCTAAATAAAGTAACTATTAAGAACCGATACCCTCTGCCTAGAATTGATGACTTGTTTGATCAACTGCAAGGGGCTAGCTACTTCTCGAAGATTGATCTTCGATCTGGTTATCATCAACTCAAGGTATTTGAGTCTGACGTACCGAAGACTGCATTTCGTACTCGATATGGCCATTTTGAATTCCTAGTAATGCCGTTCGGTCTCACAAATGCCCCGGCCGCATTTATGGACCTCATGAATAGAGTATGTAGACCAATGCTGGACAAATCAGTGATAGTCTTCATTGATGAGATATTGATTTACTCTAAGTCTGAATCTGACCATGCGATGCATTTGCGAGAATTGCTAGAATTGTTACGAAAGGAGCGACTCTATGCAAAATTCTCCAAATGTGAATTCTGGTTATGCCAGGTGCAATTTTTAGGACATATTGTCTCGGGTGAGGGAATAGCCGTGGATCCATCGAAAGTAGATGCGGTTCAGAAGTGGGAAGCACCGAAAAGTGTATCGGAAGTTTGAAGTTTCTTGGGTTTAGCGGGGTATCACCGAAGATTTATCCGTGATTTCTCCAACATTGCGGTGCTTTTAACTAGCCTGACAAAGAAAGAAGTTAAGTTTGAATGGAATGAATCTCAAGATCGAGCCTTTGAGACTTTGAAGCGTAAGCTAATTGAAGCACCGGTTTTGGCCTTACCTGAGGGTAATGATGATTTTGTAGTCTATAGTGATGCTTCTAAGATGGGATTAGGCTGTGTGTTGATGCAAAGGGATAAAGTAATTGCCTACGCATCAAGGCAGCTAAAGGCGCATGAGAAGAATTATCCGACGCATGACTTGGAGCTTGCAGCCGTAACCTTTGCATTAAAGATTTGGCGGCATTATCTGTATGGGACTAGATGCAAGTTATATACAAATCACAAAAGTCTGAAATATATATTTGACCAAAAAGAGCTGAATATGCGTCAAAGGCGATCCATGGAATTGATTAAAGACTATGACTGTGAGATCCTTTACCATCCAGGTAAAGCAAACATAGTAACAGATGCCTTAAGCCGCAAATCCGGACAGAACCATTATATCCGGTGTTATGCCTTGACTTCTGTCGTTATGGAGTCTGCCCTGCCTAAGTTGTTAATGGCCGCTCAATCTGAAGCCATTCGGGATGAGAACTTGAAATCCGAGCGTATGGTTACTTATGTGACCAAGCTGACCCTTGACAATCGTGGTCTTAGACGATTCATGAATAGAATATGGGTTCCCAGATTAGGAGGTGTTCGTGATCAGATTTTGTCGGAGGCTCATATGTCGAAATTTTCGATACATCCTGGTTCTACTAAAATGTATCAAGATTTAAGAACGGAATATTGGTGGCCTGGAATGAAGAAAGACGTAGGTCGATATGTAGAAAATTGCATGACTTGTTTACAAGTCAAATCTGAACATCAGAAGCCGTATGGGGAACTACAACCATTGCCAATCCCGGAGTGGAAGTGGGACCATATAACCATGGACTTTGTGACGAAGCTGCCCAGGACTAAACGGAATCATGACTCTATATGGGTAATAGTGGATCGACTCACTAAGTCAGCCCATTTCCTACCCATACGTGAAGATGAACGCCTCGAAATGTTAGTTGAATTGTACATAAAAGAAATCGTGACTAGACATGGTGTGCCACTGTCTATAGTATCCGACCGTGACAGCAGATTTACTTCTCGTTTTTGGAAGGCCTTTCAGAATGGATTAGGTACCGAACTTAAGATGAGCACTGCTTATCATCCTGAAACTGACGGGCAAAGTGAAAGAACGATTTTAACCTTGGAAGATATGCTACGTGCCTGTGTGATTGATCTCGGTGGAAATTGGGATACTCATCTTCCTTTTGTAGAATTTGCTTACAACAATAGTTATCACTCGACTATTGGTATGCCTCCATATCAGCTTTTGTACGGACGTCGATGCCGAACTCCAACCTGTTGGAGGGAAACAGGTGAATGCCCGATCTCTGGACCAGCTATTTTGCAAGAAGCCCATGATCAGCTACAGCTGATTCGACAGCGAATTCAGACCTCTCAAGAACTGACAAAAGAAGTATCATGATCGAAGACGTAAACCAATTGTATTTGAGGTTGGTGATAAAGTGTTGTTGAAAGTTTCGCCAAGAAAAGGGATAGTAAGGTTCGGCAAACGAGGGAAGTTGAGTCCTCAAATTGTTGGTCCTTTCGAAATTCTCGAGCGTGTGGGACTGCAAGCCTACAGATTGAAGTTTCCTGCCGAAATGTCTGGGATTCATGATGTATTTCATGTGAGTAATCTTCGAAAGTGTTTAGTTGACGCTGAAGCTGTGATTCCTTGGAAAGACGTGCAGGTTGACGAACAGCTGCGATACGAAGAAGAGCCCGAGCGAATAATTGATCATAAGGTTTCGAAATTGCGCAGCAAGGAAATCCCAATGGTGTTAGTTCAATGGAAATATCATAAGGGATCTGCGCAAACTTGGGAGCGAGAAGACGAGATTAGGCAAAAGTATCCGAAGTTATTTCTGTCTTAGTCGATTCCGAGGACGGAATCAATTTAACGGGGGAAGATTGTAACAGCCCGTAATTTATTAAATATAAATTACAGCATCAGACTATGGATAATTAAACAATTTTGTCCAAATTATTAGTAATTAACCGAACACATGAATTTTAAATAGTTAATTATATTAAGTTATGGTTAATTATTAAAACTTGCCCCAAATTAACTGAAATGAAGTTAATAATTAAATTTATTTAATTAACAAATTTGAAACGTGAAAATTTACGATATAGACTAAAATGAATAAAAGTTGGTCAGTTCCAGAAATTCAGTAGAAAATCTGATTTTTCTCTATTTTCTATAAATAGAGCCTTCCCTCCTCATTTTCATGTTTTAGCAATTTAGAACTCTCTCTCTCTTTCTCTCTCTCTCTCTCTCTCTCTCTCTCTCTCTTCAACCTCACATTCTCTCTAGCTTTTCTCCTAATCGGTTCATCGGATTCTCGTGATTTATACGTCAACGGATAGAGATCGTCGAGCTCTACAAGAATCTATTATTGCATGTTTGATTTCGTCCTGATTTAAGGTCAGATCGACCCCTTTTCTGTCTTTTGGTTCGGTTTTGAAAGAGCAAACTCGAGTTTGCTCAAATTCTGTTCATTCGAAGCTGATTTGCTCACGTTTAGGACCTGTTTTGGCTTGGAAAACACCAATAGTCGAAGGATATAGCTTGGACGAAGGTTAGTGACTAATTCTCTCTCTTTTATGTTAATGTCTTGTTGTTAAAACCTGGAAAATCGTTGAACAAGAAGAACAGATTCGAGAAATTCATGTCTAGACTCGAATGTAGGTTGGTTCGAATCTATCCTAGAATCTAAGGCCTAGTTTCGAATCTATCCCCTAGAATCTAATGAGTGTGTGTCTCGAATCTATCCCCTAGAATCTAATGTGTGTGTGCTTCGAATCTGACCTCCTAGACTCGAATCAATGTGTGTTTCGAATCTAATACCCTAAACTAGAAGGTATGTGTTCAAATCTAATCCACTAGATTCGAATGTGTATGTGTTCGAATCTATCTCCTTAATTCGAATCTGGTTTTGCTCCAAGCCTAAGATTGAATTCCAAATCAGATTAAGTTATTAAACAACCTTATGTAATTGAAAGTATCTTATGATTATGGTAAAACTCTTAAGTTCCAAGATGCATAATTATTTTATGCACAAATAAATTAACAGGACCTGTATGAACCCTTAGAAATTGTATGTCATGATTCACCTTACTAGTAATACGGTTGGCTTTGTTTCAAGGCCATATATCCGTAATTATATGGATCGTATTAATCTGATAAGAATAGACTCACTCTGGGACGTTAGGAACTACCACAGACTCGGCTTCAAGAAATGACAATAACCTGATTATATAACTAGGGTTATATAGATCATGTTACAACTTGACATTAATATACCAGACTTGAAACTGAACTGCAGGAACCCGCCGATTTGACAGAGTAAATTGAACAGCTTAATTCGTTAAGCACTATCTGACTAGGGACTACTGTGAGTGACAGATTTCATTAATTACTTGCATATGTTATGATACTTATTGGTGACTGTTACTGAACTGTATGGAAACTTTTGTTATTGCTGCATGTTTCTTGAATACTTTATTGTATCATTGAGACTTACTTTTGATATTACTGAAGCTAGACACCTGAATTGCCTTGAATTGCATGTTTACTTTTACATTTTATGTAAATACTTATCATGCTTACTGCTTACTTGTCTGTTGATACATTTGCCTCTGCATACTGCATAATATGATCGGACCGAATGCGAGATCTCCATTCACAGGAAGGAATTCTGCAGATTCCTTTCCTATCTGACTCGTTTCCATACACTTCCCTTAGGGCTTCGGCCTTACACATGGGAATACAGTTTGGGTTGACTCCCAAATCTTTTTCCGTCTCTGACGTGTTGACTTGCTGACATGAATTGTGCTTATTTGAATCAGGAAATAATAGTTATTTCCTTTATAATTTCAGCCAATGGCTGATAAAAATCCGATTGTTGCTGGTACCTCGACTGTTGGTAAAGCTGCTGATGCTGCGGCTGACCAACATAAAGAATCTGTTCATGTAGAAGACTTAGGCACTGACCCTGAAAATACTGCTAATGACTTAAGCAGTACTGCCACCCCTGTGCCTCCTCAGCAGGCTCAGTTAATAGATCTAGTTCATAAGTTGAATGAAGAAAATCGTAGACAGATGCAACTGATGATGGATAGAAACCGACTGCAGACTGATATGGCGGTTGAAGACCGATTTAAGGAAATTAGAGACTTGCTTACTAAGGGTAAAGCGGTGATGCAATCTGATGAGGAAAATCAGCGAGAAGTTGACTTTAAGCGCCGTGAAGAAGAACTTAGGTTGCGAGAACTTAAGTTACAGGAGTTAGAACTGAAGCATAAGGAGGAGATGTTAGCGAAGCCCAAGAAAGACCGAAAGAGGAAACATAGGCATGTGTCATCTGATGAAAGTGAGACTGACTCTTCCGACCATCATGTTAAGGTGGGACGAGAGTGTACGTTTGTGGACTTTAAGAAATGTGGGGCTCGTACATTTGCTGGGTCATCAGATCCTGTAAAAGCCATGGATTGGGTTGCTAATGTAGAGAAAGCGTTTAAACTCTCCAAGTGTAATGAAGAAGACAAGGTGACGTTTGCAACGGGAATGTTAGAGGATGGAGCTGGTCGATGGTGGAAGTCAATTACAAATCCCATGTCTGATGAAATGGAGAAATCCATTACTTGGGATCAATTCAAGATTCATCTGAAGGAGAAATACTGTCCCCAAGATGTTAAGCGCCCAATGGAGAAAACTTTGCTATCTTTTCAGCAGGGTACAAAGTCCGTAACAGATTATGAGCTGGAATTTACCAGGCTCTCGCTATTATCCGATCACCCTGTCGATACTGATGAAAGAAGAAGGGATCTATTTGTGGATGGTCTGGATAGAGAAATTCGGAAGTTTGTGAAGTCTGGTAGACTGAGAAGTTATATAGAGGCGGTTGAAATTGCTAGGGTAGGTGAGCTTGAAATCTATCCTGAGCGAGCATGCCCTTTTACTGCTAAATCTAGTAAGAAGGAAAAATCTGAGAAAGCTGGGAAGGAGAAGAAGAATGAAAGTTCAAGGAAAGGAGATAAGCAGTCTTCTAGGAAGGCTAAATCGTATGCTGTGACCTCGGCGCCAAAGCCTGCTTGTCCTCGCTGCAAGCAAATTCATGAAGGAAAGTGCGATCCTGCGTTCGTTAAGTGCTACTGCTGCAGACAGAATGGTCATGATAGGTCAGAATTGTCACACCCTGCTACCTTGGTTGGCAGCGAGTCGTGACGAGTGCGGAAGCGTAACCATAATTATAACGAACGACCACTAAATGGACGTTTTCGAAATAATACATCATTAAAATTTAAGAATGTAATAATGTTTTACGAAATGAAAGAAATGAAGTTCGCGTAATACAGAGATTCTAATACATAATTAATGCGTCCAAAAATAATGCAGTCAAATCTCCGTTAGTTTCGAAATATGCATGCGACTCCATGAAATGCGGAAGCTTGAAAGTTGGTGTATCCGAAGGCACACTTGCCTTAATTGCCTGAAAATACATGCTAAAATACGTCAACAAAATTGTTGGTGAGTTCATAGGTTTACACGAAAAGACCAGTTGTATGGACATTATCAGATGCGTTGAATTTATAAAAAAAATCATAAATTCCATGAGATGTATTACGTAAACCATCATGTCACCGAAACTTAATTAGAATGAGTTTTGCCCCGAGCAGTATTCCCAAAATACCGTGTGTTGAATATATATGCACCCGCAGTTAGCTAAACCACTAACCCGAGTGGGGGACATGACTCCCAATAGATCTATTCACAATATATTCGCGCTTGCAAACAAATGCAACTAACGATTTCATGATATAAGGGCGGAGATTCTCATACGTAATACATAATAGAATCGAGAAGTTTTCGTGTCCATATAAAAACAAAGCATGTATTTCATCCCAAAACATAACAGTGTGAAAAATGGGACTATGAAGACTCACCTTGTTGGTTTTTGATGATGTTTTTGGATCTGAGTTAAGCACTTGTTCGAATGGTTGGGACTCGTCCTAATATTTTTACGAGTTCGGGTCAATATCATCATAATACGTGTTTGAGTACTTCGTAAATATTTTTCATGTACTTGTGATGTACGAATAATTTTTGTGGGATTTTTTTATGTGAATTTTCGATTTATGGATATTTATTTCTAAAATGGTTTGCATGCATGCATACTTACGTATATATATGTATAAATATATATATACGAAAATGCATACATATATATGTGAGCATGTGCATCATTATGAAAAAGGATATTCATATATTTTGCATGGAACATTTTTACGAGTATTATGAAAAATCGAGTTGTAAATGAAAAGTATTATATTTTAGTAAATGCATTTAATTTTTCATGTTTTATAAATAAAGTAAATAAGAAAACTTACCAAAGTTGAAGAACACTTGAAATCTTTAAAGTTGGCCGATTTTCTTTCTTGAGAGAATATGTATGTTGGTGTGATTTTTGAGAATGGTTTTGTCTTCTATTTATAGAAGAAAAAGGTTATTAAAAATAAAGGTAAATTAATCAAAATTTTCAGTGAAATGATGAAATGTGAAATGGTGGATCGGTTGAGTGTTGGGTAAAAAGGTGTGGCCGATTTCATCATTACATGTTGCATGTTGTTTAATATTATAATAATACAATAGTACAAGCTAGTTGTCCTTTAAAGGACAACTTACTTTTTAGAGTGATAAGTAGTATGGCTTTTCATGTATTTTATTAATAAAGTACAAAAGTATGCACGAAAAAGGTGGCAGCCTGTATTATTACTGTATATATATATATATACGTACTTAGAAAAATCTCTGAAATGTTAAACTCGATTCAAGTGTGAATCGAGTTTGTTGCAGTGTCAATCGAGTTTTATATCTTTATACCCGAGTTTTATGCCTTTGTCATTCGAGTTTTATGCCTTTGTTATCCGAGTTTTATGCCTTTGTTATTCGAGTTTTATGCCTTTGTTATTCGAGTTTTATGCCTTTGTTATTCGAGTTTCTTGCTTCTTTAGTCGAGTTTCTTTGTTTAACTGTTCGAGTTTTACATAGTTTCATTCGAGTTTCATCCCTTAGGAATCGAGATTTGTATCTTTATCATCCGAGTTTTATATTGCATCATCCGAGAAAATCCCTTCTTCATTCGAGTTTCATCAGAGTGTTATCCGAGTTTATGCCTTTACTTAATCGAGTTTCATCACATCATTCGAGTTTACACTTACACGATTCGAGCCTTATGTAATATCGTTCGAGTTTATTAATTGTATGATTCGAGATTCATACAACATTGTTCGAGTTTCTTACTTCATTATTCGAGTTTCATATTAGTTTAATTTTTGAGTTTCATACCTTATTTTTAGGCCAGTTGTTACAGTCTCCCCCCGTTGAAGGAATTTCGTCCCGAAATTAGCTCGTGTTCTCCTCTGCTTGGACTTTTGAGAACAGCTGGGGGTACTTCTCTCGGAATTGATCTTCGCGTTCCCAAGTAAACTCAGGACCTCGATTAGAGTTCCATCGGACCTTTATTATTGGAATTCGACTGTGCTTGAGTTTCTTGACTTCTCGGTCCATTATTTCCACCGGTTGCTCGATGAAATTCAATTTATCGTCTATCTCCAGCTCGTCCATGGGTATGACGAGTGATTCATCAGCCAGACATTTCTTAAGGTTCGATACGTGGAAGGTATTATGAATGTTACTAAGCTCTGGGGGTAGATCGAGTCGGTAAGCTACCGGGCCAATTCTTTTGGTGATTTTGAATGGTCCGATATAACGAGGATTGAGTTTTCCTCGTTTTCCAAAACGGATTACGCCTTTCCAAGGCGAGACTTTCAGCATTACTTGATCTCCCTCTTGGAATTCCAAATCCTTCCGACGGATGTCTGCATAACTCTTTTGTCGATCCCGCGCAATCTTCAATCGGTTCCGAATCTGGGCTATCTTCTCTGTAGTTTCCTGGATGATCTCAGGTCCAGTAATCTGACTATCCCCTACTTCAGCCCAACAAAGAGGTGATCGACACTTTCATCCATAGAGTGCCTCGAATGGGGCGGTCTTAATGCTCGCGTGATAACTGTTGTTATAAGAAAACTCGACTAATGGCAGGTGTCTGTCCCAACTTTTTCCAAAGTCGATGACACATGCCCTTAGCATATCTTCCAATGTTTGAATCGTTCTTTCACTCTGACCGTCCGTTTGCGGGTGATAGGCTGTGCTCATATCTAGGCGTGTACCCAGTGCTTCTTGCAATGACTGCCAAAATCTTGATGTGAACCGGCTGTCCCTGTCTGATATAATTGATACTGGCACTCCATGCCTTGAGACGACTTCTTTAAGATAGATTCGTGTTAACTTATCCATCTTATCAGTCTCCTTGATTGGAAGGAAATGTGCGGTTTTGGTAAGCCGATCCACAATCACCCAAATAGTGTCATAACCTCCAGAAGTCTTTGGCAACTTAGTGATAAAATCCATGGTGATATTTTCCCACTTCCATTGGGGTATCTCTGGCTGGACTAGCAATCCTGATGGCCTTTGATGCTCAGCCTTAACTTTTAAACATGTTAAGCACTTGCTGACGTAAGTAGCAATGTCAGCCTTCATGTTTGGCCACCAGTATGATCCCTTCAAATCGTGATACATCTTGTCCGACCCTGGATGAATAGCATATCTTGTTTTGTGCCCTTCATCCATGACCAGTTTCCTTATGCCTCCAAACTTTGGTAACCAAATTCTGCCCATGAAGTATCGGCATCCATCTGACTTAATTTCAAACTGTTTATCCATGCCTCTCAATGCTTCATTCAGCAGATTATTCTCCTTGACTGCCTCTTCTTGTGCCTCTCGGACTTGAGAGCTTAGGTTTGACTGTATGGTCATTACCAAAGCTCGGACTCTCAATGGCTTAATCCGTTCCTTTCGGCTTAGGGCGTCAGCTACGACATTTGCTTTTCCTGGATGGTAGCGAATCTCGCAGTCATAATCGTTAAGAAGTTCCACCCAACGTCGTTGCCTCATATTTAATTCTTTCTGATTCAGAATATGCTGGAGGCTTTTATGGTCCGTGAACACCGTGCACTTGGTTCCATACAAATAGTGCCTCCATATTTTGAGAGCAAACACCACTGCTCCCAGTTCCAGGTCATGAGTCGTATAGTTTACCTCGTGAGTCTTGAGCTGTCGGGATGCATAAGCGATGACCTTGTCCCTTTGCATGAGCACACAACCTAATCCGTTGTGCGAGGCATCACAGTAGACTACAAAATTTTCAGTCCCTTCGGGTAGGGACAGAATTGGCGCACTACACAACCTCTGCTTAAGCAGCTGAAACGCCTTTTCCTGCTCTTCACCCCAGACGTATTTCACATCCTTACGAGTCAACTCCGTTAAGGAACCTGCTATCTTCGAGAAGTTCTCAATGAATCGCCTATAATAACCGGCAAGTCCTAGAAATTGGCGGACTTCTGTGGGGGTTCTAGGGATTGCCCAGTTCTTTATGGCCTCGATCTTTGATGGATCAACCTGAATTCCCTGACTGTTGATCACATGCCCAAGGAATTTTACTTCTCGCAACCAAAATTCACATTTTGAAAATTTGGCGTATAGCTGCTCTTTCTCTAACAACTCCAAGATCAACTTGAGATGTTGTTCATGCTCTTCTTTACTTCGGGAATAGATGAGGATGTCGTCTATGAACACTATAACAAATTTATCCAGATATGGTTTACACACCCGGTTCATGAGGTCCATAAATATGGCTGGTGCGTTGGTTAAACCGAATGGCATCACCTGGAATTCGTAATGTCCATAACGAGTTCTAAATGCCGTCTTGGGGATATCTTCTTCCCGAACTTTTACTTGATGATAACCGGAGCGCAGATCAATCTTTGAGTAGAAGCTAGATCCCTGTAGCTGGTCGAACAGGTCATCAATCCTAGGGAGAGGGTAGCGGTTCTTTACCGTTAACTTGTTTAGTTCTCGGTAGTCTATGCACATTCGGAAGGATCCGTCTTTCTTTTTAACGAACAAAACGGGAGCTCCCCAAGGTGAGGAACTTGGTCGAATGAATCCTTTATCCATCAATTCTTGTAATTGACTGGATAATTCTTGCATCTCAGAAGGTGCGAGTCTATATGGGGCTCTTGCGATCGGTGCAGCTCCTGGCACTAAGTCGATTTGAAATTCTACTTGCCTAGCTGGAGGAAGCCCAGGCAAGTCTTCCGGAAATACCTTCGGGTAGTCACGTACTACTAGAATATCCTCAAGTCGTTTTTCCTTCGACTCTTTTTCTACGATCTGGACCAACACTGCATGGCAACCCTTCCTAAGACATTTTAATGTTCTTAGGCCGGATATGACATTCAACTGTTGGTTCTTCTTTTCCCCTTGGACAGTGAGGAATTTCTTCTTACTGAGTGGTATTCGCACCACTTTCTTACCACACAAAATCTCAGCCTGGTTATGTGACAACCAGTCCATACCAATCACCACATCAAAACTTCCGAGTTCTATAGGCATTAAGTCTATCTTAAAGGAGTGATCTGCTAGCTTTAGTGTGCATTCCTTAATGATATTACTTGCCCTTATTATTTTGCCATCTGCAAGTTCTATTGTATAGGAGTTGTCTAAGGGAAGAGTAGAAACATTCAACTGCTGGCTAAACTTATCAGATATAAAGCTCCTATCAGCCCCAGTATCAAAGAGTATGTAAGCGTAAATATCGTTTAGGAGATACGTACCAGATACCACGTGGGGGTCCTGACGAGCGTCTCCTGCTGCCAACACAAATGCTCTCCCCTGAGCTCTCCCTTCGTTCCTCAATTTCGGACACTCATTCCTGATGTGTCCCGTTGCACCACATTCGAAACAGCCCCTCGGGTTGCTACCACTGGCACCCGGGGCTCCGGATCTACAGTCTTTGGCTATATGGCCCAAACGTTTGCAGTTTCCGCATTGGGTTGGACAGGGGCCAGGGTTGTGGTGGAAGGTGCATTTGGTGCAAAAAGGCTTAGTACCGGTATAGCTTCTCCTTGACTCAACTCCTGCTACATAGGCTTTAATGGTCTCGGGTTTCTTGAACTGTGAACCCGTGTTCTTCCCGGTCTTTTCCTCCCACTTTCTCTTGTGTTCCCCGGCTCTGGCTTCGTTCCTCCGGGATACTTGGTCCATAAGATTGTTGGCCATTCTGATGGCGTCCTGTATGGTGGATGGGTTGGAGGCGGTAACGTTCCCTTGTATTTGAGGAGCGAGTCCCCAAATATAGCGTTCAACCTTCTTGTATTCCGGAGTTACCATCTGCGGACATAGGATACTTAGTTCATGGAATCGGTTGGTATATCCTGCAACGTCCGTTCCTTTCATTGATAGATTCCAGAATTCTGATTCCATTTTCTGGAGTTCGTTTCTTGGACAGTACTCATCTGTCATCATCTGTTTCAATGTGGACCACGTGAGCTGGTAGGTTTCGTCAATACCTACAGACTGGACGTAGGAATTCCACCATGTGAGCGCGCTATCCTGCAAGGTGTGAGTAGCAAATTTCACCTTGTCTCCTTCAGCGCACCCGCTGACACGATATACGGATTCTAACTTTTCAAACCAACGGATCAAACCGACTGCTCCTTCGGTTCCATTAAAATACCGTGGTTTGCAAC
>JAANYP010005363.1:0-17184 GCA_020465985.1 Centrapalus pauciflorus | reverse complement strand
CCTAAACCCTAAAACCTAAAACCCTAAACCACAAAACACTAAACTATAACCCTAAACCTAAACCTAAACGTTAAACCCTAAAACCCCAACCCTAAACCTTAAACCCTAAAACCTAAACCCTAAAACCCTAAACCCTAAACCGTAAACGCTAAAACAGTAAAACCTAAAACCTTCAACCCTAAAACCCTAACCCTAAAATAAACCCTAAACCCTAACACCCTAAATCCTAATCCCTAAACCCTAAAACCTAAAACCTAAACCCAAAACCTAAGCCCTAAACCTAAACCCTAAAATCTAAACCCTAACCCAAAACCCAAAACCCAAAACCCAAAACCCTAACCTAAAACCCTAAACCTAAACCTAACCCCATAAACCCTTAACCTAGAACCTTAAACCCTAAACCCAAAATTGTAAACCCAAAACCTAAACCCTAAACCAAAAAAACCTAAACCCTAAACACTAAACCTAAAACCTTAACCCTAAACCCTAAACGATAAACCCTAAACCTAAACCCTGAAATCCTAAAACCCTAAAAGCTAAAATCCTAAACCCTAAAAACCTAAACCATAAAACCTTAAACCCTAAATCCTAAAACATAAACCATAAACCCTTAGACAGTAAACCCTAAAACCCTAGCCCAAACGCTAACCCTAAAACTAAACCCTAAAACCTAAACCCTATGCCCTAAACCCTAAACCCTAAACGTTAACCCTAAACCCTAAAACCCTAAGCCATAAAACCCTAAACCTAAACGCCAAACCCTAAGACCCTAACCCTAAACCTTAAACCCTAAACCCTAAAACCCTAAACCGTAAACGCTAAAACAGTAAACCCTAAAACCTTAAACCCTAAAACCCTAAACCTAAACCCTAACCCTAAAACTAAACCCAAAACCTAAAACCCTAAACCCTGAAAGCTAAAACCTAAACCCAAAACCCAAAACCTAAGCCCTAAACCTAAACCCTTAACCTTAAACCCTAACACTAACCCAAAACCCAAAACCCAAAACCATAAACCCTAACCCTAAGCCCTAAACCCTAAACGTAAACCCCTAAACCCTAAACCCAGAACCTTAAACCCCAAACCCAAAATCGTAAACCCTAAACCTAAACCCTAAACCTAAAAAACCTAAACCCTAAACACTAAGTCTAAACCCTTAACCCTAAACCCTAAACGATAAACCCAAACCCTAAACCTTAAAACCTAAACCCTAAATCATGAAACCCTAAAACCCTAAACCTTACAATCCTAAACCCTACAACCCTAAACCCCAAAACCCTAAACCTAAACGCTAAATCCTAAAACCCTATACCCTAACCCTAAAACCTAAAACCTAAAACCTAAACCATAAACCCTTAGACAGCAAGCCCTAAAACCTAAACCCTAAACCCTAAACTCTAAAACCTAAGCCATAAACCTAAACCTTTAACACTAAACCCTAAAGCCTAAACCCTATAACCTAAACCCTAACCCAAATCCCGAAACCCAAAACCTTAAACCTTAAAACCCTTAAACCCAAACCTAAACCCCTAAACCCTAAACCTAAACCCTAACCCCAAAAAACCTAAACCTAAACCTTAACACTAAATCCCAAACCCTAACCCTAACCCTAGGCCCAAAACCCTAAATGAAAACCCTAACCCTAAACCCTAAAACCTAAACCCTAAATCCAAAAACCTAAACCCAAAACCTAAGCCCTAAACCTAAACCCTAAAATCTAAACCCTAACCCAAAACCCAAAACCCAAAACCCAAAACCCTAACCTAAAACCCTAAACCTAAACCTAACCCCATAAACCCTTAACCTAGAACCTTAAACCCTAAACCCAAAATTGTAAACCCTAAACCTAAACCCTAAACCAAAAAAACCTAAACCCTAAACACTAAACCTAAACCCTTAACCCTAAACCCTAAACGATAAACCCTAAACCTAAACCCTGAAATCCTAAAACCCTAAAAGCTAAAATCGTAAACCCTAAAAACCTAAACCATAAAACCTTAAATCCTAAATCCTAAAACATAAACCATAAACCCTTAGACAGTAAACCCTAAAACCCTAGCCCAAACGCTAACCCTAAAACTAAACCCTAAAACCTAAACCCTATGCCCTAAACCCTAAACGTTAACCCTAAACCCTAAAACCCTAAACCATAAAACCCTAAACCTAAACGCCAAACCCTAAGACCCTAACCCTAAACCCTAAACCCTAAACCCTAAAACCCTAAACCGTAAACGCTAAAACAGTAAACCCTAAAACCTTAAACCCTAAAACCCTAACCCTAAAGCCTAACCCTAAAACTAAACCCAAAACCTAAAACCCTAAACCCTGAAAGCTAAAACCTAAACCCAAAACCTAAGCCCTAAACCTAAACCCTTAACCTTAAACCCTAAAACCTAAACCCTAACACTAACCCAAAACCCAAAACCCAAAACCATAAACCCTAACCCTAAGCCCTAAACCCTAAACGTAAACCCCTAAACCCAGAACCTTAAACCCCAAACCCAAAATCGTAAACCCTAAACCTAAACCCTAAACCCAAAAAACCTAAACCCTAAACACTAAGTCTAAACCCTTAACCCTAAACCCTAAACGATAAACCCAAACCCTAAACCTTAAAACCTAAACCCTAAATCATGAAACCCTAAAACCCTAAACCTTACAATCCTAAACCCTACAACACTAAACCCCAAAACCCTAAACCTAAACGCTAAACCCTAAAACCCTATACCCTAACCCTAAAACCTAAAACCTAAAACCTAAACCATAAACCCTTAGACAGCAAGCCCTAAAACCTAAACCCTAAACCCTAAACTCTAAAACCTAAGCCCTAAACCTAATCCTTTAACACTAAACCCTAAAGCCTAAACCCTATAACCTAAACCCTAACCCAAATCCCGAAACCCAAAACCTTAAACCTTAAAACCCTTAAACCCAAACCTAAACCCCTAAACCCTAAACCTAAACCCTAACCCCAAAAAACCTAAACCTAAACCTTAACACTAAATCCCAAACCCTAACCCTAACCCTAGGCCCAAAACCCTAAAATGAAAACCCTAACCCTAAACCCTAAAACCTAAACCCTAAACCCTAAAACCTAAAACCCTAAACCATAAAACACTAAACTATCACCCTAAACCTAAACCTAAACGTTAAACCCTAAAACCCTAACCCTAAACCTGAAACCCTAAAACCTAAACCCTAAAACCCTAAACCCTAAACCGTAAACGCTAAAACAGTAAAACCTAAAACCTTCAACCCTAAAACCTTAACCCTAAAATAAACCCTAAACCCTAACACCCTAAATCCTAAACCCTAAACCCTAAAACCTAAAACCTAAACCCAAAACCTAAGCCCTAAACCTAAACCCTAAAATCTAAACCCTAACCCAAAACCCAAAACCCTAACCTAAAACCCTAAACCTAAACCTAACCCCATAAACCCTTAACCTAGAACCTTAAACCCTAAACCCAAAATTGTAAACCCAAAACCTAAACCCTAAACCAAAAAAACCTAAACCCTAAACACTAAACCTAAAACCTTAACCCTAAACCCTAAACGATAAACCCTAAACCTAAACCCTGAAATCCTAAAACCCTAAAAGCTAAAATCCTAAACCCTAAAAACCTAAACCATAAAACCTTAAACCCTAAATCCTAAAACATAAACCATAAACCCTTAGACAGTAAACCCTAAAACCCTAGCCCAAACGCTAACCCTAAAACTAAACCCTAAAACCTAAACCCTATGCCCTAAACCCTAAACCCTAAACGTTAACCCTAAACCCTAAAACCCTAAACCATAAAACCCTAAACCTAAACGCCAAACCCTAAGACCCTAACCCTAAACCTTAAACCCTAAACCCTAAAACCCTAAACCGTAAACGCTAAAACAGTAAACCCTAAAACCTTAAACCCTAAAACCCTAACCCTAAACCCTAACCCTAAAACTAAACCCAAAACCTAAAACCCTAAACCCTGAAAGCTAAAACCTAAACCCAAAACCCAAAACCTAAGCCCTAAACCTAAACCCTTAACCTTAAACCCTAACACTAACCCAAAACCCAAAACCCAAAACCATAAACCCTAACCCTAAGCCCTAAACCCTAAACGTAAACCCCTAAACCCTAAACCCAGAACCTTAAACCCCAAACCCAAAATCGTAAACCCTAAACCTAAACCCTAAACCCAAAAAACCTAAACCCTAAACACTAAGTCTAAACCCTTAACCCTAAACCCTAAACGATAAACCCAAACCCTAAACCTTAAAACCTAAACCCTAAATCATGAAACCCTAAAACCCTAAACCTTACAATCCTAAACCCTACAACCCTAAACCCCAAAACCCTAAACCTAAACGCTAAACCCTAAAACCCTATACCCTAACCCTAAAACCTAAAACCTAAAACCTAAACCATAAACCCTTAGACAGCAAGCCCTAAAACCTAAACCCTTGTGACACCCTTGCCACAACAACCACCATTTACATAACACCCAGGATTAATCACCAACATAACATTTCATAATGATCTGATAACCTAATTTAAGTGCGGAAGCATTAAAAACATAAATAAAGTAGTGCAACAAGTGTTAAACACCCTACGGTGCTATAAGGTACCAAGTCTAAGTCTACACACCCATACATTTATTACAATCATCCAGAATATAATACAACATTATCCAATCACGATTACCGATTAAATAGTGCCGAGTCTCCCAAATCTTCCCCAAACGACCTAACTAGAAGGTCCAGCAGTAGATTTTCCTTTACCTGTAAAAAAAATACAACAACTAAAACGTAAGCGAATGCTTAGTGAATACATAGATTACGCATTTTATATGTCTTTATGAAGCCCAAGAGTAATCCCGACGACAAACGTCGTATACTCTCTTCGTACACCAAGTACGGACCAGAGCCGCAGCCCCTTCGAGCTCACAGCTCGGCATTTAAACATACCATCTGAGACAAACGTACGATCGGGGATGACATACTGCCTACCGGGCCTAGGAGGGATCAGCTCCAGGTCATATAGCACAGTAACATCAGAGTAATCGATGCGACCCACCGGTCCATCACTAGATGCACAACAACCGAAAGGACATGCAACAAGTAAGAATGTGCATCTAAATCTACGCAAGTTAGTAGAATTCCAAACAATCAATGAAACAACAGGTCTCAGCAGGCAAAGCTTACATAAAACAAATATAACCATGCGAAATCTACTGTACTCACAGTGGGTGCGTAATTTATCTTTTAACCGATATTATTTCTCTTCGGGCTTTCAACCGGATCCACGAAGTACCCCACTGTGGGTTAAACAACACCACAAGGGACCTGTTATATCAATTACAATAATTCCTCATATCATTAACCGTTTAAATCCATAAAATCAAGTTTCGTAAATTTGGCGATATTTTCCCCCATTTCGGGTACATGTCCAAATTCATACCATAATTAAGTTTGAACCCATTTCATGTTCATACATTGTCCTTTATATAACTCATGATGTAAACCATCAATTGGTGTGTTTTTATTTCCAATTAACCTTTCATTATATACTTTAATTTACTACCAAAAATATCCCAAAAGTGTAATTATTAGTCCATAGATTCGACCCCTTTAAAACCCATTCGAATCTGCCCAAAATTGAGTGTACTCGCCGAGTTCAGTATAGGAACTCGCCGAGTTCCTGTTAGATTCGAACCAATTCGACTTTAGGGGCTAAACTCGAACCCCATTCGAATCTAGGGGCTAAATTCGAACCTATAATGATAGATTTGAACCCTTGTTCGAATCTGATGGTTAAACTCGAGTATATACTCGAATCTAGCACAAATTTCGAGTTTGTTCATGCATTTCGATTCTGTTCTTGACATATTCGAGTCTGTTCATCATTTCAACTTAAATCCTTCATTTCTAAGGCTAAAATCACTAATATATCATGTATAATACCTAGATTCGATTCTACTATGCATATATTATCATATTCCAGCAACATTTCAAGCAAAACAGGCTCAAATTCGCACAAAACAACAGATTCGAATTCTAGTTTACTTCAAAACCGAAACTATAAACTTAAAAGATTCGATTCTTACCTCAATTCGTATGAAATCAGAAATCCGTTTGTAGATTGTTGTTGTACTCCTCGATACCTTTCCGTTGACGTATAATTCTCGAAAATCCGACGGTCGGTTTGTGATATATCTTAGAGAGATGTAGAGAGAAAATTTCTAGAGAGATGAAGTAGTGAGAGAGTGTAAACTAGAAAATGAAGTCTATTGCCCTTTATATACTACTTTCGTCATTTTGCACATTTCATCACTCGACTTAACCGGTTCCATAAAATACTGATTTAATCTTAGATTTATCATGAATAACTTTTAAATTCATAATACTCCACAAAATTGATTCTGAGTTCAATTTTCTTAAAAATAGCAACAAACTTGCTAAATATCTAAATACATAATAATCGCCCAAATTCAACTTAAAATATATATAAGTTTTCCACTTAATTAACCAAAATACATCAAATTAAATCCGTGGATGTTACAGCATGGGCTCCACCACGCTCAACTTCGTCCTCGAAGTTACTCGGACTCAAACAGTTTCGGATACTTTCTTAACATTTCTGACTTAGTTTCCCATGTATGATTTGCTCCTTTATGATGCTTCCAACGTACAAGCACCATTTCTATCTCCTTGCTTCTCAATTTCTTCATCTTAGTATCTAATACACACTCCGGCTCTTCAACATACCGGAGCCTTTCATCAACTTGCAGTTCAGTATGGTCGGCCCAATCCTCGTTACTAGAAGTAAATGACTTTCGAAGATTTCCAACGTGAAACACCGGATGTATGCCCGACATCTCTTCAGGCAATTCCAAACGATATGACTGATTTCCTACTTTTTCGGTTATCTTAAATGGTCCGACGAATCTCGGAGCCAACTTTCCCCTTTTAACAAAACGAGTAACACCCCTCATGGGTGATACTTTCAAGTAGACCCAGTCATTCACTTCAAAATTGATCGGCTTGTGCCTCCGATCATAGTAACTTTTCTGACGATCCCGGGCCGCTTTCATGTTTTGCCTAATCAACTGTATCTTCTCGTTTGTTTCTTGAAGCAAGGCCGGCCCAGCGATTGGTGTTTCACCCGTTTCTCTCCAACATGTAGGAGTCCTACATTTCCTTCCATACAAAGCCTCGAACGGAGCTTTCTTGATCGTAGCGTGGTAACTGTTGTTATACGAAAACTCTATGAGCGGCAGATGATCGTCCCAATTGCCACCGAGATCTAACACACACGATCTCATCATGTCTTCAAGCGTTAAGATGGTCCGCTCACTCTGGCCATCAGTTTGCGGGCGGTAAGCTGTACTCATTGCTATCCTTGTCCCTAACCCTTCTTGCAAAGCCGACCAAAAATTTGAAGTAAACCGGCTGTCCCGGTCCGATACTATGGACTTAGGCACTCCATGCCTAGAAACAATCTCGTCCATATAAAATTTAGCCAACTTTTCTAAGGAGTAACTTTCTCTTATCGGTATAAAATGTGCGGACTTAGTTAATCTATCGACTATCACCCAAACTGCATCATGTTGGCGCCTAGTCTTCGGCAGTTTTGTAACAAAATCCATAGTAATGTGCTCACACTTCCATTCCGGAATGGGAAGCGGCTGCATACTGCCGTACGGTTGTTGATGTTCGGCCTTTACCAACCGGCAAGTCCTACATCGTTCAACATACTGACCGATATCCTTCTTCAATCCCGGCCACCAAAAGTCTGCCTTTAAGTCGTTGTACATCTTTGTGCTCCCGGGATGTACAGAAAACTTAGATTGATGTGCCTCCTCAACGATCACATTTCTCATACCACTATATTTCGGCACCCAAATTCTTCCGTACACACCTTTTATACCAGACTCGCTCGTTTCCATATTCTTTAAATGTATAACATCCTCAGCACCAATATTCTCCTTCTTCAAGGCTTCTTTCTGAGCAGCCTTGACATCATCAATTATCGTGGAGGTCAGCATTGTAGACGTCATCATATAACAGAAATCCTTAGCATAAGCCTTTCGGCTCAAGGCATCGGCTACCACATTAGCCTTTCCGGGATGGTACAGTATCTCACAATCGTAGTCTTTAATAAGCTCCATAGACCTACGTTGTCTCATATTAAGTTCCTTCTGGCTAAAGATATACTTCAAGCTCTTATGGTCCGTGTAAAGTTGACACTTATTACCGTACAGGTAGTGCCTCCATAACTTCAAAGCAAATGTTACTGCGGTCAACTCCAGATCATGAGTCGAATAATTCTTCTCATGCTGCTTCAACTGTCTTGAAGCATACGCTATAACCTTCCCACGCTGCATCAATACAGCGCCTAATCCTAACCTTGATGCATCAGTATAAACCACAAAATCGTCATTGCCTTCCGGTAAGGCAAGTATCGGAGCCTCGCTTAACGCCTTCTTCAGAACCTCAAAAGCATCCTGCTGCACAGTTTCCCATATAAATGGTGCATTCTTCTTGGTTAATGCAGTTAAAGGAACTGCAATCTTTGAGAAATCCTTTATAAACCTCCTATAATATCCTGCCAACCCCAGAAAACTTCTAACTTCAGTAGCTGAACGAGGCGGCTCCCAGTTCTTTATTGCTTCAACTTTGGCTGGATCCACAGAAATCTCAGCCCCCGAAATCACATGCCCTAGAAACTGTATCTGTTGCAGCCAAAACTCACATTTTGAGAACTTGGCGTATAACTTTTCTTTCCTCAACAACTCTAGCAGCTCCCTGAGATGCTCAGCATGCTCAGCCTCAGACCTAGAGTAAACTAGAATATCATCGATAAACACTATCACCGACTTATCCAACATCGGTCTACAAACCCTATTCATCAAGTCCATAAAGACAGCTGGGGCGTTAGTTAATCCAAAAGGCATTACCAGAAACTCGTAATGTCCATACCGAGTCCTGAATGCTGTCTTTGGCACATCTTCCTCTCGAACCTTCAATTGATGATATCCCGATCTCAGATCAATCTTAGAAAATACACTAGCGCCATGTAACTGATCAAACAAGTCGTCTATCCTCGGCAGAGGATACTTGTTTTTAATCGTCAACTTATTCAGTTCCCGATAATCTATGCACATCCTCATCGTGCCATCCTTCTTCTTTACAATCAGTACCGGAGCTCCCCATGGCGATGAACTCGGCCGAATGAAGCCCTTATCCAACAATTCTTGCAGCTGTGTCATCATTTCCTTCATCTCGGTTGGGGCAAGACGATAAGGAGAACGAACTACCAATGCAGCTCCGGGGATCAGATCAATTCGAAACTCAACTTGTCTCACAGGCGGCACGCCAGACAAGTCTTCCGGAAACACATCCGGGAATTGTGAAACAACCGGCACATCGGCCAAAGTTCTCTTCTCTGCCTTAGCATCAATCGCATATGCTAAGTATGCATCACATCCCTTTGCAACAAGCTTTCGAGCTTTTGCAATAGTCAGCAAACACAGATCCCCGCTTCTCCTATCCCCATATATACATATCTCACGCCCCTCCGGGGTAGTTATCTTTATCATTCGGCTCTTACACACTATATGGGCTTCATTCTCGATTAACCAGTCCATTCCGACTATCACATCAAACTCGCTGAACTCTATCGGAATCAGATCTAAATTGAAGACTACATCTTCAATTACTAACGTGCAATTTCGGTATACATGATCTACCTTAACTAAAGTATTGCTAGCAGTTTCAATATCAAGTATAGCAGACAACTTAGACAGTGGCATAGCAGGTCTTTGTGCAAACACAGTAGAAACAAACGACCTATTGGCACCCGAATCAAATAAAACTCGTGCAGGCATAGAATTAACTATGAACGTACCCGTGACGACCTCCGGATTTTCCCTTGCCTCCTCTGCAGTTATCTGAAAAGCACGAGCAGGTGCCCTCTGTGACTGACCCCGGCGGTTAACTGAACCACCACTCGAACCTCCAGACGATCGTGTTGATGATGGTGCAGCAGCTGTTGGAGCATTCTTTCTACAGTTCCTGCTATAGTGACCCCACACCCCACACTTATAGCAAGCATCACCCTTCCTTGGGCAATCATTCTGAAAATGTCCCAGTTCTCCACAGCAAAAGCAAGCACGTCCGTTAGGGCACTTGCCAAAATGTTCCAGGTGACATTTGTTGCAGTATGGTGGCTCGGTGTTGATAGAGTATGCACGAGCACGACCACGATCAGAAGAACCAGATGGTCGGCGAAAAGACTGCTGTGACGAGTATTGTGAAGACCGGGAAGATCCCGAGTATCCTCCCTCCCTTTGACGCTTCGGCGGTGACGGCTGTGTTGGATTGGTGGAAGCAGCAGCAGACCCGATCGAGTAACCCGACATAATCAAGATCTGTTCTACATTTCTGGCAGCCTCAAGTAAGCCAGCAAATGTAGGGTAGCGGACGTTGCTCATAACCCTCCTAATCTCAATGTCAAGACCAGCCTCGAACCTGGTCACTTTCCTTTCTTCGGTGTCCACCTGATGAGGTGCGAACAGACTTAACCTCGTGAACTCCACAGCATATTGGGACACCGTCTTAGTCCCCTGTACCAGCGCCATAAACTTTGCTTCCAACCTCCGGCGCTCATCAACCGGACAGTACTGCTGAGTGAATAGGTCCTTGAACTCAGCCCAAGTCATATCAGAAACCTTCTCTAACGTCAACGCATTCACCATTGCGTTCCACCACATGATGGCATCATTCGTGAACATAGCAGTTGCATAACGAACCATATCCTTTTCAGCACAATCGCTGATTCGGAATGTTCTTTCAGTAGCTGTTATCCATTCAAGTGCGGCAACAGCATCCCCTAAACCGTTAAACTCCACGGCCCCATTTCCTTTGAAGTCCTTGAAACGACAACCTTTGGGCTTGTTAGACGACCCAATGTTGTCGTCTCGTTCCTCGTTATTTCCCTCCCTTTCTTTTTCTTTGTTCTTTCTTTTATCTTCTCTTCTCTTAGCATCGGCCTCATCTCGACCCCGAAACTGATCCTGAATCATTTTGTTCTGTTCAGCCATCAAGGCTAGCATCATCTCTCTGGCTTCCTCAGGTGTCATTCCTCCTCCAGACATGTTCTGAAATTATAAACATATAACTTGTTTAGTAACATGTCATTAATTTAAAGACACCACTTTTGTGTCCCGTATGATAGTCAATCTCTTATAATTACTAGATCATAACCTATCTTAGTTCAGATCATTACTTAGCATCACTACATATCATCACCTAATGTTTGAGATCAAGACCTCACAGTCACTTGAATCTCAAACTACTGCTCTGATACCATCTCGTGTGACACCCTTGCCACAACAACCACCATTTACATAACACCCAGGATTAATCACCAACATAACATTTCATAATGATCTGATAACCTAATTTAAGTGCGGAAGCATTTAAAAACATAAATAAAGTAGTGCAACAAGTGTTAAACACCCTACGGTGCTATAAGGTACCAAGTCTAAGTCTACACACCCATACATTTATTACAATCATCCAGAATATAATACAGCATTATCCAATCACGATTACCGATTAAATAGTGCCGAGTCTCCCAAATCTTCCCCAAACGACCTAACTAGAAGGTCCAGCAGTAGATTTTCCTTTGCCTGTAAAAAAAATACAACAACTAAAACGTAAGCGAATGCTTAGTGAATACATAGATTACGCATTTTATAAGTCTTTATGAAGCCCAAGAGTAATCCCGACGACAAACGTCGTATACTCTCTTCGTACACCAAGTACGGACCAGAGCCGCAGCCCCTTCGAGCTCACAGCTCGGCATTTAAACATACCATCTGAGACAAACGTACGATCGGGGATGACATACTGCCTACCGGGCCTAGGAGGGATCAGCTCCAGGTCATATAGCACAGTAACATCAGAGTAATCGATGCGACCCACCGGTCCATCACTAGATGCACAACAACCGAAAGGACATGCAACAAGTAAGAATGTGCATCTAAATCTACGCAAGTTAGTAGAATTTCAAACAATCAATGAAACAACAGGTCTCAGCAGGCAAAGCTTACATAAAACAAATATAAACATGCGAAATCTACTGTACTCACAGTGGGTGCGTAATTTATCTTTTAACCGATATTATTTCTCTTCGGGCTTTCAACCGGATCCACGAAGTACCCCACTGTGGGTTAAACAACACCACAAGGGACCTGTTATATCAATTACAATAATTCCTCATATCATTAACCGTTTAAATCCATAAAATCAAGTTTCGTAAATTTGGCGATATTTTCCCCCATTTCGGGTACATGTCCAAATTCATACCATAATTAAGTTTGAACCCATTTCATGTTCATACATTGTCCTTTATATAACTCATGATGTAAACCATCAATTGGTGTGTTTTTATTTCCAATTAACCTTTCATTATATACTTTAATTTACTACCAAAAATATTCCAAAAGTGTAATTATTAGTCCATAGATTCGACCCCTTTAAAACCCATTCGAATCTGCCCAAAATTGAATGTACTCGCCGAGTTCAGTATAGGAACTCGCCGAGTTCCTGTTAGATTCGAACCATTTCGACTTTAGGGGCTAAACTCGAACCCCATTCGAATCTAGGGGCTAAATTCGAACCTATAATGATAGATTCGAACCCTTGTTCGAATCTGATGGTTAAACTCGAGTATATACTCGAATCTAGCACAAATTTCGAGTTTGTTCATGCATTTCGATTCTGTTCTTGACATATTCGAGTCTGTTCATCATTTCAACTTAAATCCTTCATTTCTAAGGCTAAAATCACTAATATATCATGTATAATACCTAGATTCGATTCTACTATGCATATATTATCATATTCCAGCAACATTTCAAGCAAAACAGGCTCAAATTCGCACAAAACAATAGATTCGAATTCTAGTTTACTTCAAAACCGAAACTATAAACTTAAAAGATTCGATTCTTACCTCAATTCGTATGAAATCAGAAATCCGTTTGTAGATTGTTGTTGTACTCCTCGATACCTTTCCGTTGACGTATAATTCTCGAAAATCTGACGGTCGGTTTGTGATATATCTTAGAGAGATGTAGAGAGAAAATTTCTAGAGAGATGAAGTAGTGAGAGAGTGTAAACTAGAAAAATGAAGCCTATTGCCCTTTATATACTACTTTCGTCATTTTTGCACATTTCATCACTCGACTTAACCGGTTCCATAAAATACTGATTTAATCTTAGATTTATCATAAATAACTTTTAAATTCATAATACTCCACAAAATTGATTCTGAGTTCAATTTTCTTAAAAATAGCAACAAACTTGCTAAATATCTAAATACATAATAATCGCCCAAATTCAACTTAAAATATATATAAGTTTTCCACTTAATTAACCAAAATACATCAAATTAAATCCGTGGATGTTACAACCCTAAACCCTAAACTCTAAAACCTAAGCCATAAACCTAAACCTTTAACACTAAACCCTAAAGCCTAAACCCTATAACCTAAACCCTAACCCAAATCCCGAAACCCAAAACCTTAAACCTTAAAACCCTTAAACCCAAACCTAAACCCCTAAACCCTAAACCTAAACCCTAACCCCAAAAAACCTAAACCTAAACCTTAACACTAAATCCCAAACCCTAACCCTAACCCTAGGCCCAAAACCCTAAATGAAAACCCTAACCCTAAACCCTAAAACCTAAACCCTAAACCCTAAATCCTAAAACCCTAAATCCTAAAACCTAAACCCTAAACCCTAAGCCCTAAACCCTAAACGTCAACCCCTAAACCCTAAACCCAGAACCTTAAACCCCAAACCCAAAATCGTAAACCCTAAACCTAAACCCTAAACCCAAAAAACCTAACCCTAAACACTAAGTCTAAACCCTTAACCCTAAACCCTAAACGATAAACACAAACCCTAAACCTTAAAACCTAAACCCTAAATCATGAAACCCTAAAACCCTAAACCTTACAATCCTAAACCCTACAACCCTAAACCCCAAAACCCTAAACCTAAACGCTAAACCCTAAAACCCTATACCCTAACCCTAAAACCTAAAACCTAAAACCTAAACCATAAACCCTTAGACAGCAAGCCCTAAAACCTAAACCCTAAACCCTAAACTCTAAAACCTAAGCCCTAAACCTAAACCTTTAACACTAAACCCTAAAGCCTAAACCCTATAACCTAAACCCTAACCCAAATCCCGAAACCCAAAACCTTAAACCTTAAAACCCTTAAACCCAAACCTAAACCCCTAAACCCTAAACCTAAACCCTAACCCTAAAAAACCTAAACCTAAACCTTAACACTAAATCCCAAACCCTAACCCTAACCCTAGGCCCAAAACCCTAAATGAAAACCCTAACCCTAAACCCTAAAACCTAAACCCTAAATCCTAAAACCTAAACCCAAAACCTAAGCCCTAAACCTAAACCCTAAAATCTAAACCCTAACCCAAAACCCAAAACCCAAAACCCTAACCTAAAACCCTAAACCTAAACCTAACCCCATAAACCCTTAACCTAGAACCTTAAACCCTAAACCCAAAATTGTAAACCCTAAACCTAAACCCTAAACCAAAAAAACCTAAACCCTAAACACTAAATCTAAACCCTTAACCCTAAACCCTAAACGATAAACCCTAAACCTAAACCCTGAAATCCTAAAACCCTAAAAGCTAAACTCCTAAACCCTAAAAACCTAAACCATAAAATCTTAAACCCTAAATCCTAAAACATAAACCATAAACCCTTAGACAGTAAACCCTAAAACCCTAGCCCAAACGCTAACCCTAAAACTAAACCTTAGAACCTAAACCCTATGCCCTAAACCCTAAACGTTAACCCTAAACCCTAAAACCCTAAACCATAAAACCCTAAACCTAAACGCCAAACCCTAAGACCCTAACCCTAAACCCTAAACCCTGAACCCTAAAACCCTAAACCGTAAACGCTAAAACAGTAAACCCTAAAACCTTAAACCCTAAAACCCTAACCCTAAAGCCTAACCCTAAAACTAAACCCAAAACCCAAAACCCAAAACCCAAAACCCTAACCTAAAACCCTAAACCTAAACCTAACCCCATAAACCCTTAACCTAGAACCTTAAACCCTAAACCCAAAATTGTAAACCCTAAACCTAAACCCTAAACCAAAAAAACCTAAACCCTAAACACTAAATCTAAACCCTTAACCCTAAACCCTAAACGATAAACCCTAAACCTAAACCCTGAAATCCTAAAACCCTAAAAGCTAAACTCCTAAACCCTAAAAACCTAAACCATAAAATCTTAAACCCTAAATCCTAAAACATAAACCATAAACCCTTAGACAGTAAACCCTAAAACCCTAGCCCAAACGCTAACCCTAAAACTAAACCCTAGAACCTAAACCCTATGCCCTAAACCCTAAACGTTAACCCTAAACCCTAAAACCCTAAACCATAAAACCCTAAACCTAAACGCCAAACCCTAAGACCCTAACCCTAAACCCTAAACCCTGAACCCTAAAACCCTAAACCGTAAACGCTAAAACAGTAAACCCTAAAACCTTAAACCCTAAAACCCTAACCCTAAAGCCTAACCCTAAAACTAAACCCAAAACCTAAAACCCTAAACCCTGAAAGCTAAAACCTAAACCCAAAACCTAAGCCCTAAACCTAAACCCTTAACCTTAAACCCTAAAACCTAAACCCTAACACTAACCCAAAACCCAAAACCCAAAACCATAAACCCTAACCCTAAGCCCTAAACCCTAAACGTAAACCCCTAAACCCTAAACCCAGAACCTTAAACCCCAAACCCAAAATCGTAAACCCTAAACCTAAACCCTAAACCCAAAAAACCTAAACCCTAAACACTAAGTCTAAACCCTAAACCCTAAACGATAAACCCAAACCCTAAACCTTAAAACCTAAACCCTAAATCATGAAACCCTAAAACCCTAAACCTTACAATCCTAAACCCTACAACCCTAAACCCCAAAACCCTAAACCTAAACGCTAAACCCTAAAACCCTATACCCTAACCCTAAAACCTAAAACCTAAAACCTAAACCATAAACCCTTAGACAGCAAGCCCTAAAACCTAAACCCTAAACCCTAAACTCTAAAACCTAAGCCCTAAACCTAAACCTTTAACACTAAACCCTAAAGCCTAAACCCTATAACCTAAACCCTAACCCAAATCCCGAAACCCAAAACCTTAAACCTTAAAACCCTTAAACCCAAACCTAAACCCCTAAACCCTAAACATAAACCCTAACCCCAAAAAACCTAAACCTAAACCTTAACACTAAATCCCAAACCCTAACCCTAACCCTAGGCCCAAAACCCTAAATGAAAACCCTAACCCTAAACCCTAAAACCTAAACCCTAAGCCCTAAAACCTAAAACCCTAAACCATAAAACACTAAACTATAACCCTAAACCTAAACCTAAACGTTAAACCCTAAAACCCTAACCCTAAACCTTAAACCCTAAAACCTAAACCCTAAAACCCTAAACCCTAAACCGTAAACGCTAAAACAGTAAAACCTAAAACCTTCAACCCTAAAACCCTAACCCTAAAATAAACCCTAAACCCTAACACCCTAAATCCTAAACCCTAAACCCTAAAACCTAAAACCTAAACCCAAAACCTAAGCCCTAAACCTAAACCCTAAAATCTAAACCCTAACCCAAAACCCAAAACCCAAAACCCAAAACCCAAACCTAAAACCCTAAACCTAAACCTAACCCCATAAACCCTTAACCTAGAACCTTAAACCCTAAACCCAAAATTGTAAACCCTAAACCTAAACCCTAAACCAAAAAAACCTAAACCCTAAACACTAAACCTAAACCCTTAACCCTAAACCCTAAACGATTAACCCTAAACCTAAACCCTGAAATCCTAAAACCCTAAAAGCTAAAATCCTAAACCCTAAAAACCTAAACCATAAAACCTTAAACCCTAAATCCTAAAACATAAACCATAAACCCTTAGACAGTAAACCCTAAAACCCTAGCCCAAACGCTAACCCTAAAACTAAACCCTAAACCCTAAAACCTAAACCCTATGCCCTAAACCCTAAACGTTAACCCTAAACCCTAAAACCCTAAACCCTAAATCATAAAACCCTAAACCTAAACGCCAAA
>JAANYP010005362.1:0-98070 GCA_020465985.1 Centrapalus pauciflorus | reverse complement strand
TTTCCTATTGTCTTGCTCAAAGCCATCGTCGTTTAGTAAGGTCTTGAGCGTTTCATATTTACCCGATTCTGCGATTTTAAAATATAAAATAGACTAGAAAATATGAACATCATAATATAACATAAAATATGAGTAGAATACAGATTAAAAAATTCAAAATCTATAAATGTTTATAGAAATTTTATTCAGACAACATAAAATACAAAAATATATATAGATTTACAGACAATATAGAATACAAGATATTCTACGTAGAATGCAACATATTCTACGTAGAATGCAACATATTCTACGTAGAATGCAACATATTCTACGTAGAATGCAACATATTCTATGTAGAAGAAACGTTAAATAAAGCAACGAATACTCGAATAAAATATAAACATGACCTGGATTAGGAGAAAAACAATCGTCGACCTCCTCATCGGCTGCAAAACTATTTGGAAAAATATTATACGGTGTCTGTTGAAATGTGTCGGTCGACTCCATGGATTCAGGTGAAATAAAAAAACGGAATGGAATTCCGGCGACGGAACTGAGCTTCTTCTTGCCGGAAAAAATGGAAGAAAAAGAAAAAATTAATGACAAACTCATTGATGATTGTATAGTTTAATTAAAGGACAGGTTGTTGGAAACTTTTCTGAAAAGTTGCATTAAATGAAGGAGGAAAAATGACTGATTTGCCCTTAGTGGACCCAACCATACTAGAAAATATTTACAACAATGCCATTGATTATCCACCATTGATCCCATTAATCCAAGGGTTGAAATTGGTTCTTATGTTCCCACATTATTTAAGGTTCTTAAAAGAACCCAATCCTATATATATATATATATATATATATATATATATAAAACAAAACTACAAAAATAATAGCGATAATTAATAACAGTACTATGTTTGTATTTTTTTTAGAAAAAAGTAATATTTTTATATTTAGATCTTAAGTTTATATACAGTATTGGTAAATAGATTTTCTAATAAAAAAATGGGATAATTCACATATAGACTACCCAAACTTTTTGAAAAGTTTCATTAAAGTCACTAAAAAAATGGGATAATTCACTATGGGCCATCTATGTATCAATTTTATTTCATTTACGCCAAATTGAAATTGTATATAATATTTATCGGAAAATTTATATTTATTAAAGTACATTCAACTTTTAACAACTACGAATAATAAAACAATTATTTAAATGTGTAACAACTTTTGTTTTCATCAAGAACTTTAACATATATTGCCTCTAACAAGTAATTTATATCAAAATTATTACTCGTATTAATTTATTTTTCATATTTATTTAATATTAAGATTATGTTTTTCATTTTCATAATATTTTTTATAAAAATTGACATTAATAAAACCAGGCCCAAGCCAATAGCGGAAAAAATTAATTTATTTTTCATATTTATTTAATATTAAGATTATGTTTTTCATTTTCATAAATATTTTTTATAAAAATTGACATTAATAAAACCAGGCCCAAGCCAATAGCGGAAATAATGGGCTTTGGCCCACGGCAGAAAGTTGGGATTAGGGATGACAGCGGGGCGGGAAATGGAAATACCATCCGCGTTTATAAAAACCACGGGTATTAAACGGGGATCCCCATCGGGTATGCGGGGAATCGGGTAACCCATTTATAAATAAATGATATGAAATTTAATTACATGGTTCATAATTTAAGCTTAAAATGTTCATGTTTGTTAAATTTACAATACTAATATTAAATTAAATTTGTATACCTATCAAATGATAACGAAAAAAAGATTATTTCAATAAATTATATGTAAATAAATAAGTTTTTTAAATTATGCATGATAATTTTTATGTATAATATATAAAATAGATAAAATATTCATCTTTTATATATAATATATATAAAATATAAATAACATGTTGCTATTAAAAGTAATCGGGAATTTAAACGGGTTATGTAATCGGGTATACGGGACGGGTATTATCAATACCATACCCGCCCCATCACCCGTTTAACTTAATCGGGTTCGGGAAAACCCGTCCCGTTTAAATCGGTTTTTGGTTTTCCCCGTCGGGTACAGTTTTTTTTTGCCACCCCTAGTTGGGATGGGGCATAAAATTTTTTTAAGTTAGTGTTATAGGATTAGATCCATTAAGTCACTGGCAGGTTAGGTTTCTTTTAACTTTCATGGTAATACGCAAGATGAAACCTCAATGGCGGCTGGTTTTGTGGCTCAGTGAAAACGAAGCATGGACAACTAAGAGACCAACGGAGGCATTCATGGAGTTTCAAACTTCGATGACCATGGACAATGAAGCGATGTGTTCATCCTTCATCGATTTCAAAATGTCGACGATCAAATTAAACATCGATTTCTTGCAAAACGACGATGAATATGATGGTCTCAAAGTATATATCAGAGTATCAAACATGTCGATGGCAAGTGGTATATATCAAGCAAGTCTTCATTCTTCAACTCTTCATTGATTTCAAAGTGTTGATCATTGATGAGTTGATCGATTTGATTTCAAACTCTTGAATCTTCATAGATTTCAAAGTCTTCATCTCTTCATCAGACATCACTTTGAGAGAACTATAAATCCAGGGTCGTTTTCGAGGTTTTTAATTGCCAAGGCGAAAGAATAAAAAATGTGCTATCTAAATACTTAAAAAATAGTGCAATAATTTTTATGGGTTTGAAACCTAGTCAAACTAAGCGGCTCATCCCCACACTGATTTTTATTAAAAAAATGTTACAACTTGTATACATAAACATTCAACAACATATACAACATATATCATTGAAGAAAAATTATTTAAAATGATTATTTTTGCATTTATTGAAGCAAATATTTCAGTTATTTTATCAAAGAAATTTGAATGGATTGGTGCTTTTGAGTATTGAAAACAAATTTCTAGCAAACATCAATTATGATAAAATAATTGATATATTTGCATCAAAAAATGCACGAAGAAATCGTTTTAGATAATTTTACTTCAATGATATATGTTGTATTTGTTGTTGAATGTTTATTATCTAAGTTGTAACATTTTTTAAATAAAAATCGGCATGAGGATGAGCTGCGTAGCTTGATTAGGTTACAAACTATTGAAAATTAGTGTTTTTTGTATCTAGATAATACATTTTTTGTTATTTAACCATGGACATTAAAAATCTCAGGATCGTGAATAAAACTAAATTGATACGTGGCCTCTAGTGAGTTTTGATAGTCAGGTGTTGTTAAATCTTAATTATTGAACCTTTTTAATGGGCTTTAAATGCATATTATCCTTAAAAAAAGTTTGATTACTAATCAGACACTGATTTGATTGTTGTGTAGTAAGTAAGGCGACTGCATAGGGTCCATTTAAATTTATCGACCCATTGATGTTTCCTCTACGATATGATATCTGCAACAAAAATGTTAAAACACAAATGGGGAAGAGAGACATGTGAGGGACAAATTGAATTCTAGAGAGGGTCCCCCTCCCCTCCCCTGCACACACAGTTCTAGACTTCTAGTTGGTGGCCGCTAGCTGATTCATGTGACTCAGTGAGTCAGTGGGTTCGATTTTCACATGTATCACATCCTTTTCTTTTCTTTTTTTTTTTTTTTTTTTTAAGGTTCGATTTTATTATGGTTTCCTTTGATGGGAGTCTGTTTTTGTATTAGTTCTGCTTCTTCCAGATTATATATATATTGGTGTTACAAAGATGCTGGCCTTTATAAAAAAAAGGTGACAGATGGACAAAAATGCAATTGTTTGAACCTACAATCATTTTATTAATTATTAGAATATACACTCGGTTGAACTTTAACCTATTTTGTATTGCTATCCAATTTGTTTAAACTACTGTTGTGTTACCTGTAAACAATGTGAACTTATAAGATTTCATCAAATAAAATTTTATATAAAGTTAATTCCTAAAAAATTAAAAAAAAAAAAAAAAGATGTAGTCCATGTCCATAGGATCCAAAATTCTTTTGGTACACAAGAATCATTGATGGTCACCGTTACGTACTAGCTAGACAGTGAGACCATGTTAAAACAGTTGGTTCAATTTTTCATGTCTATCATTCAGATAAAAAATTTCATTTCTAATATAATTTTTAGGTAATAGGCATCCATTGAATTTATTATTTAAGAAGAAAAAGAAACAGGGTAACAAAAGAAGATGTAAAGTAACATTACAACAAGTGTAAATTACATAAATGGTCCTTGTGGTTTTCCTTAAATTACGAATTTGCTTCTTGAAATAATTTTATTACATCAAAAGTTCTTACATTTTGAAAACCTTGCAGGTGGTTAGTCCCTCACACTAACGGCTGTTAGATGCCACCGCTAGTGTGAGGGAATTTCATCTTTGTCATTCATAAACCATTTGTAAAACATGATATAGGAACCGTTCGTTAAAATATTATAATGAACTTTTAGTTTAAATTTTCAGTTATTATTAATTTAACTAAAAATTTGTTTTAATTATATTATTATTATTGTTAGCAGGGGTGTAACTGAACTAAGCTACCCGAGTTTAACTCGTTCGATTTAAACAAGCCTGAACCGAGCTTCAAACCTTTTCCTTTTATTAGTTTTCCTCAAACGAAAAAAAACTAAGAATCATTTCATTTATAAGGTCTTGTGTAAAATGTTACATACGATTCCGCTTTTTAGTTTTCTCGAACAAAAAACACTACAAACAATATAGCTTTTCAGTTTTTCTGAACGGAAAAACTAATAATCATTCTGATTTTTAATTCTTCCGTTTGAAAGAACTACAAGTCATTTCCTTTTTGAGTTTTACCGAACGAAAAAAAAAACCATAAACCTATAAAATGATGAATTATATATACATATAGAAAACCATAATTTTTGTAAAACTACAGAGACAAAATTTCAGTTCTTGTGTTATATTTCATAAATGATCCCTGTACGGCAAAAAGACGAAATTACCCTCATACTAACGGTGACGACTAATAGCCGTTAATATTAGTGACTAACCACGTGCTATTTTCAAAAGTAAGGACCACTGCAGTAATAAAATTCTTTCAATGATCAAATTCATAATTCAAGGCAAACCACTTGGACCATTTATGTAATTTACTCTTACAATAATCATATACTGTATATTTTGTTAACTTAATTTAAGACAATTTTTTTAGATGATTAAACCCATTGTTATTATTATAACTATATATGTTTTTAAACTGTTTTCTACTTTTGTAACTTAATACCGCCTTGAACATATTAATTCTAATAACAATAAGAAAAAAAAAGTGGGATGATGGCTTATAATAGATGTTTATATTCATATTTATTTATGTGTAGTATATCTTTTTTTTTTTTTTCTTTTTTGCTTTCATTTGATACTTATTCAAGTATTTCTTTTGTTTGCATTTGATGGTTATATATATTTTTCTGTTTTCATTTGATAATTTTTTTTTTGTTTTCAATATATAAATTTTAACTTGAAATTAAATTATATACGTACAATTGGTAAAAATGGTTACAAGAATATTTAATATTGACATTGTATAAATTAGGGGTATGCAGAACTTAGGACTAACTAAAAAAACCAACAAACCATACTAAACCAGAACCAGTACCATCTTGTTCGATTTCGGTAAGGTAACTTTTGATACATCCTCGATTTTGGTTTTTAAAAATTATTGATTCTTAGTTTAATTCGGTTTGGTTTTGAACTATTGCACATCCCCAATGAAAATGATAACTTCAATTGACATGACTAATTTAAAAGGTACATTAACATAAAAATAATTGCATAGTCATTTTCACCTATTGTATGCGTTTTGTAGGTAACCAAATTATTTATTAGAAACAAAAAGGTACAATTAACAAATGAAAAAAAAAACTGGCAAATGGAAACAAAAATAAAAGTATATTTTTACCAAACAATGTATACAAAAAAAAAAAAAAAAATGAAAGTGTATATATAAGTCATCATCCAAAAAATTATGAAAACTTGTTAATGTTGATGTAGTTTGCCATTCAAAAAAAAAAAAATCGATTTATGATGTAATAATATGTAGTACAGAAAATTAGATAATTAATTAATGATGTCATAAATGCACGCGTCATGTCTTTAGAACATGGAAGCTTGGAACTTGGAAGCACTGATCGAAGCAGTATTTAAAAAAAAACAGCTCCGCTTTCATTCATCGCTCTTCCTGATCCTATCAACGTACATCTCTTCCATTTTCCTGTAAAACACTTGAACACTATCAATGGCATTACTTAGCCCCGCCAATCTTTCACAATCTTCGCTTCAAACCCGTCTGAAATTCATCCTCCAAAACCGACCGGAGCGGTGGCTTTACGCTATTTTCTGGCAAGCCTCCAGAGATTCCGACGGCCGTATTCTTCTCATATGGGCCGATGGCTATTTTCCTGGCATCAACAGAACACATGTTCATGACTCGATGTTTGGGTCCGACGATGTTTCTGATTGCCAGTGGTTGATTATGTCTTCCATCGGAATGTGTTTTCCGGCGGGAGATGATGTTGTTGGCCGGAGTTTTAGTGCCGGATCGTACCTGTGGTTGACCGGAGACATGGAGATAAAGAATTGCGAAAGTAAAAGAACTGAAGAAGTTAGAGTTCATGGAATCAATTCGTTGGTTTGTATTCCGACTTCTAACGGCGTTGTTGAGTTGGGTTCTTGCGATACTGTAAACGAAGACAGTGGTTTGATCCAGCTAACGAAATCGGTTTTCGATCCGGATAACTTTTTCAACATCAACCTCTCACTTCTTGTTGATGAATGCGAAACCACTAATCAACAAGGTATATATATATATATATATATATATATATATATATATCCTACGTCTTTTTTTATCTTCTCTTTAAGATTTTTGGTTGAAAGCCATTATAAAAAACGAATTAATTATGAGATGATTATTTCGAATTAAACACTATATAACCAGGAGACGACTAGCAGGTTCGAACGCCAATTAATTGTTCTTTGGTGTAAAACTAATTATAAAGCAGAAAAATTCAGGCACGCAAATTTAAAAAAAAGTAACTTTTTGAAAGGCCAAATATAAAAAAGAGTTTAATTAGACTGCGATTTGTGAAATTATGAATTAATTTAGGGTTTGGTTAACTAGGGGCTCAGATTCAAGCAAGTGAAGAAGCAGGACAAGAAGAAATGAGCATGAAGAAGATGAAGATGTCATCTTCTGATTCCGATCCATTTGAAATCGGGAGCCCAACACCATCAACAACCAACGTTATAAGTACCCCGAAGAAGCGAGGGAGACGAGCAAAAGGATCGATTGCACAGCCGGAACTGATTGCACCAGGGTACCATGTGGAGGCTGAACGACAGCGAAGAGAGAAGCTAAACCATCGGTTTTACGCTCTTCGAAGCGTGGTTCCTTATGTTTCAAAGATGGACAAAGCATCTTTGCTAGCTGATGCAGTTACTTACATCAACGAGCTGAAATCCAGAATCCAAACATTAGAAAACAAAGTGGGATCATCAGAAACATCATCACGAATAAGTTTGAAAAACGAGAACCAAATGAATTTTAGCAATTATGACTATAACCATCTCCAGAATTCAAGCACAACTTTCACGGGTCATCTTGCAACTACTCAGGTTGAAGTCGACGTGAAGTTACTTGGATCTGAAGCGATAATTAGGGTGCAATCAACAGATTCGAACCATCCTGCATCGAAGTTGATGGATGTCCTCAGAAGTCTGGATTTAAGAGTTCAGTATGCGAGTGTGTCAAGCGTGAAGGATTTGATGCTACAAGATGTTATTGTGAAGGTTCCTGATGGATTCCCATATGATGAAGACACCTTGACTGCTGCTGTTCTTAAGAGAATGTACTTAGATTAATCATATGTAACTAATAAATGATGCATGTTTCCTTAATTTATTTCTTCCTTTATTCATCAATGATGTTAAATCAATATATACAAAGCATCAAGTAATTAAAGAGCAATAATCTCTTAATTTTCTTTATATGGTTACCATGTTGTAAATTATCCAGTCTCACAATCATAGTCATGGACAAGGTATACACTACAAGAAAAGTAGGCTTTAACAGCAATACTTTTAGCGCGACATAAAAAACACGGGTTGTAGTTGCTACTAATACCCAAAAATAAGGCGAGCCTATTTCCCCCAAAATCTTCTTTTCCTTGCTATCAAAATCACTTCACTTCAAAAAAAAAACATCTCACTTCTTGACTTCTTGTGCACCCCCTTGGCCACCCCAAATCCCGCCACCGCGAATTCCAGGTTCTCTCTCTCTCTCGCTTTTGTCTCTCTTTCCACTCCTCTCTCTCTCTCTCTCTCTCTCTCTCTCTCTCTCTATGGCGGAACCATGACCTCCTGCGCACCCTCCTCCCTCGTCTTGCTGCCATGGAAACACCACACACCACAATCCGTTATCTATCAAATCTTCCATTAGACCGCCGGACCCTTTCACTCGAAAACGCTAAACCACAGGTCGCCATACAACAACCCTCACTCCTTTCTCACTCGAAAACCCTAACGTTTATTAGGGTTATATTCCTATAGTTGATTGATTGGTTATATTACATTATCTTTCGATTGTGTAGGTTAGTTATTTCTTATAGCTATGTATGAATTCAGTCGTCTCCGTTGTGTAATCTGGAACATGTTTTGGAATCGATCACGCCGGGGTGTTATTCGGGCGGGTTAAACGGGTTTCTGGTTATTCGGTTCGGGTTATTCGGGTATGAGATTATATGTTAACTACCCGAACCAAATAAGAGAACGGGGTAATCGGTTTTGGGTTAAATGGGTATCGGGTAATTCGATTTGGGTTAAATGAGTTAATCGGTTTTAGCATAAAAATAGAATCCTCTATAAAATGGTTTAAAAGAGTTAAATATATAGGTTGGGTAAAATGGTTAGAACGGGTTAAGCGGGTTAAAAAGTTTAAAATTATGTAATTAAATATTTATATTCTATATATGGGAAACCGTGGAAGAGTCAGAAAAAAGACGTGTTTTTGATTTGTAAAAAATAAAAATCTACGTATTTACTAAAGTAGACGCAAGATGCCAAGATGAGATGATATATTATCATTATTAATTTTTTAATTATTGATATATGGGTTATTCGGATTATTTGGGTAAGCCGATTTTTGTACTTCTCACCCGATACCCGAACCGAAAACTTTATTCGGTTATCATTTAACCCGATCAACAAACCCGAAAACCGAATAACCCGACCCATTTAACCCGAATAAGGTTCGGTTCAGATGAGTTATTCGGGTTCAGTTATTTTGCACACCCCTACTTCTATTCCTGCTTAGTATCCCTTAAGGTTTTTTTTATTTTCATTAATATTTCTTTGATTTTTATTTAGATACATGTTACCCCAGATGAAAACTATTATGTGATTTTGATACTCCTGTTGACTTTTTGAGGGTCAAATCATCGATAATAGTTTGATTAATCTTCACCATGTAACTTAGACCGTGGTTTGGTATTACTACAAATCAATTCATACTTGAAAATCAAGGAAATTATGGACCTTTAGCAGTGACTTTTGTGACGGCTAATGCCCTGATTTCGTGTAGTGGTAACGATGAGAGGGCAATCATGCGCTGTTGTGTATACAGGATCGGTCTTAAATGTTTTTATGCCCATGGCAATATTAAAGAACAATGTCCTTTTAAAATATTTTAAATACAACATGCTATTTGTTTAAAAGGTTCTTTCACTTCTTATGTTTTTTAATTAAAAAACTAGACAATGGTTATTTGATTGAAAAGTAAAACGAATTTCTTGTTGTCTTTTCTAGCACATCTCATCAACAGAAGTGAAATTAAACATCAGACAGTTTATCTTTTATGCAATCAAAGAACACCTAATATTCTTCTGTCACTTGTTACATTTTTTGATTTCATTGTTCTTATCATCTAATATTATAGTTTTTGTCATTGGTAATGAAGATTTGTTATAGAAATGTAAATGAATAGAAAGTTCAACGAACCGTTCAACGAGAAATTTGTTTATGTTGGTTTATTTATTAAACAAATAAACATGAACAAAAATCTGTGTTTGTTAAATTAAATGAGCAAACATGAATATTGACTTTGTTCATTTAATTTATGTTCGTTTGTGTTCATTTAATTGTTCGTTTATATTCAATTGTTTTTATTTATTTAATTGTTCGTTTAATTGTTTATATATTTTCGTTCGTTTAACGATTGTTTACCGTTTGTTTATGTTCGATTATGAGTTAAACGAACGAACATAAACAAAACCAATTCTTTGACGAATGAACATGAACATAAAATCTCATGTTCATTTATTTGTTCGGTTAAAATTAAACAAACGAACATAAATATATCATTGTTCGTGTTCGTTCACAACATTAAATATGAATATTGAACATCAACAAAATAAAAATTAATATATCACTTATTGGACTAAAAACTTAATGCCTTTATTAGTGATTTAATGTCGTGGATGGTAGCCTCTGTGGCCCCTCCCCCCTCTAGGGCCGGCCATGTGTACATGCTTCCATGGACGCTCTCACTCTATCATGTCTCAATGGATGCTTTGCGCTGCGAAGCCCAAATTGAGATTCAATATTCAACCAAGGTTCGACTCTTGAATTGATGACAAATATGGGGTAAATAAATAGTCATGAGTCTTGGTCTCGGCATCTCACACACACCGACACAAGCATGACAACTCACAGAATCAACTGTTGCATCCAAGTTCGATCATATTGTCTTTTTTGTCTTCGACAGATGACAATCATTGATCGTTGAGAGTTGAGACGACTTCTGCTTTTGTTGATCGGTACTACCATAATTGTAGTACGGTATTCGGCACCGCCTGCACTGTGAATTCATCGAGTGATATCGTCATCGTCTATTGTGAATAATTCACAGTTTCACCCTATTAATTTTCAGCGAAGTACGTATGTCATAATCACTGTATTGTGTATCGTTGATTTGTTTCAAGAAGTGGGTGTGCTGCCATTTTGTTTGATTAATCGTTTCATTGTATTGTTTGATAATTTCATTTGATTTTCTAATCTGGATTTTGATTATTTGATTCACCGCATTTGTGTTTTCTTTTTTTTTTATTTTATTAATTGTTGTTAGAGATTTAGATACGCGCACTACAAAAAAATTGTTTGTCAAGCATTGTTCGGTCACGATTTAAGTTCAACCAAATATGTTTTGCTCCTTTTTAACACTTAGCTACTTATTAATTTTATATCCACAAACATAATGCCATAACTTATACAATTCTCAAAAAAGGCTATGTATACATATATATATATATATATATATATATATATATATATATATATATATATATATATATATATATATATATATATATATATATATATATATATATATATATATATAGAATTTGGTTCCACAGCGTCCCTCATGAAATCCTGCGTATCCAGCGTCCATGAATAGGCAAGGGTATTTTCGTAATTGCAGCGACCATTCACATTGCTTACATTCATCATTCAAATTAATTGATCATTCACATTAGTCAATTGATCATTCACATTACTTAATTGATCATTCACAACACTTATTTAACTTTTTAAACTTCTTGTACACTTATTTGATCATTCACATTACTTAATTAACCATTCACATTACTTAATTGACCATTCACATTACTTAAATGATCATTCACATTACTTAATTAATCATTCACATTAGTTAATTGACCATTCACATTACTTAAATGATCATTCACATTATTTAATTGATCATTCACATTACTTAACATTGATGGTATGTAGAAGATGAAGTCTGACATTGCTGTTCTCGTCATTCATCAAATGTGAATGGACATTTACCTAATGTGAATGACCATTCACATTAGAAGATTGATCATTCACAAAACGTAGTTGACAATTAACAGGACTAATTAAGGTGCTGATATTATTTCACCAATGTGAATGGTGAAATTTACTAATGTGAATGGTCATTCACATTAGCTGAATGATCATTCACATTGGTTGATGTTATTAATGTTTGATAGATTTGAGAATTTAAGCGTTACATGAATGACCATTGTTACTGTTTGTCATTAATCTTGTTACTGCTTGTTAGTAGTTGACGATGCACAACATACATGCTGTGCTGATATGGTAGAACCAATGTGAATGGTAAATTTCCTAATGTGAATGACCATTCACATTACCTGAATGATCATTCACATTGGTTGATGTTATTAATGATTGATAGATTTGAGAATTTGAGCGTTACATGAATGACCATTGTTATTGTTTGTCATTAATCTTGTTACTGGTTGTTAGTAGTTGACGATGCACAGCATACATGCTGTGCTGATATGGTACAACCAATGTGAATGGTAAATTTCCTAATGTGAATGACCATTCACATTAGCTGAATGATCATTCACATTGGTTGATGTTATTAATGTTTGATAGATTTGAGAATTTGAGTGTTACATGAATGACCATTGTCACTGTTTGTCATGAATCTTGTTACTGTTTGTTAGTAGTTGACAATGCTCAGATTCACATGTTGTGCTGATATTATTTTACCAATGTGAATGGTTAAATAAGCAATGTGAATGATCATTTAAGTAAGGTGAATGATCAATTAAGTAATGTGAATGATCATTTAAGTAACGTAAAATGTTAATTAAGTAATGTGAATGGTCAATTAAGTAATGTGAATGATCAATTAAGTAATTTGAATGATCAATTAGTCAAATAATTATTGTGAATGATCAAATAAGTGTAAAAGAATTGTAAATAGTCAAATAATTCTTGTGAATGATCAAATAAGTGTTGTGAATGAATAATTAAGTAATGTGAATGATCAATTAACTAATGTGAATGATCAATTAATGTGAATGATGAATTAAGTAATGTGAATGGTCGCTGTAATTACGAAAATACCCTTCCAGCCAAAAAAAAGGGGGGACGCGCATGGAAAGCATTTTTTGATCACAACCATTGATTTATTTAATCTTGTGGCTTTGGATGGGTACCCTTGGTACACTGGATTTTTGAAGGGACTCTTTTGAACCTAAACCTATATATATATATATATATATATATATATATATATATATATACATATTCTCTATATGATTTGAATTTTGTAAGTTTATCAAACGAATTTATGAATGAAGGAGCACTCTTATAAATTGATAGAATTAGAAAACTCAAAATCATGTGAATTTACATACACACATATATGTATGTATAAATTTAATATGAATATGATTATGAATGAATATATATATATATATATATATATATATATATATATATATATATATATATATATATATATATATATATATATATATATATATAGGGTCGAGATCAATGGGGTACCATGTTAGACTGGGGAATCGGAGTCCACCCATGTTTGGTTATAAGTAAAAAAGGGTAATATAGTCAATTAGGTTTATCTCAATTAATAGTGACAACTAATGAATTAATTAATTCCTTAATTATAAGGATTTACTTCCATAACAATATCTTTAATAAATTTCAAAATGTGTTTTAGTGAACATGTTCAATCGGATTCGACAATGGATTTTAGTGAACATGTTCTGGATTCGACAATGGGTTTTAGTGAACATGTTCAATTGGATTCGACAATGGGTTATAATGAACATGTTCAACCGGAGGTGTCAAATAAAGATATTTATTATTTTCATCAAAATAATATTGACGGTATTGAACATGTGCAATCGTGGTTTATTGTGTTTTTAGTCTTTCTAATCGTTTTGGTGATAAACTAATATTGACGGTATTGAACATGTTCAGTCGTGGTTTATGGTGTGTTTTCATTGCACATGTTCAGTATGAGTGTAAGGAAATGATATTAACTGAAATGAAGATTTTCATGGGATACACAGAATCTTGATTCTAATTTAAATATTTTCAATACCATTTTTACCCCAACATTAATTAATGTGGGAAATAATTTTGAACAAAATTTATATTATATTTAAGGATTTTAATGACAAATGATTGGCTATAAATGGTTCCCCGGTACCCCAGTCTAAGATGTTACCCCATTGATCTTGAATCTATATATATATATATATATATATATATATATATATATATATATATATATATATATATATATATATATATATATATATATATATATATATATATATATATATATATATATATATGAAAAGTATGAAAATTTCATAAATGGTCCCTGAAAGTTTGAAAATTACATAAATAGTCCTTGAAAGTAAAAAAGACAAAAATGCCCCTGAAACTAACGGCTCAAGTTAACGGCCGTTAGTTTCAGGGACCAAAATGTTACAACTTTTCGATTTTAGGGACTGCTGGTGTAATAAAATTCTTTCAGGGACTAAAACCGTAATTCCATATAAACCACAGGCACCATTTATGTAATTTAGTCTCTATATATATATATATATATATATATATATATATATATATATATATATATATATATATATATATATATATATATATATATATATATATATATATATATATATATATATATACTATTAAAAGAGTAACTAAATGCCACATGACATGCTCTTATTTAATTTGCCACATGTCGCTCTCTCCTTTTGCCACGTCATTTACTGATTTTATTTTTAAATTTTAAAACAAATCAAATTTATGTAAATCTAATATGGATTAATTTAAAAACTAACTAACTAAATTTAAGCAAACTTTATCACTCATATAATTATTATATTACACACACACACACACACACACACACACACACACATATATATATATATATATATATATATATATATATATATATATATATCAATTTCTAAAATTAATCCATGTAATACATGGGTAATAAACTAGTATATATATATATATAAATATAAGTTACAATGAGCATACAATGAGCGTAGCCTAACCACGAAACTACTGTCGTATCAAAAATCATACTTAATTTCGGAGTAGTTGAGATCTAGCGTATATATAAGTTACCTACGATAGATTGCGACTAATTGACATTCCCATGGTTATATGATTTGCCTTAGATGGTCTAATTGGACCCCTGAAATCTCATTGGACCCCATGGATGTGTGTGGTGGTTGTTCAAAAGATGTGTGTAGGTCAAGGGGTCCAAAGAGTATAACTCTTTACATTTTAAAATGAATGTTTAATTACTAAAAATAATAACATTATGATTTTTTCCAATATTATTTATTTGTTATCATTAATAACATCAACTTCGTATTTTTCGTATGAATAATATCAACTTTTTTGTTTTGTATCATTAATAACATTAATGTGTATTCTTTTTATCATTAATAACAACAAAATTTTTTACGTTTTGCAACAAATGTTAAAAAATAAAAAATGTGATGCTATTAATAATAAAAAATAAATAATGTTAATATAAATGCAATGAAAACATAAACTTGTTTTTAATTTTAGCATTTGACCCTAAAGTGAAATAAATATTTTATAACTTTGGGGCACAAGCACGATATATTGAAAGGGTTGTTCGTGAACCCTATTATATATTCTTCTTTGACCAATAGTTAACATTAGAATTGGACCTATTGTTCGAATCGTTTTTCACGTTCGTATTGTTTTATGTACAATTACACACACAATATGGTTTATCTTTATCCTAAAATAATTTTTCCACATTGTTCAATTCTCGAGAGACCATAAAACCGTAAGATACACTCAATTATTTGATTCTTGCTGAGAATGATTCTTATAAGAAAAAGATCAGCAACTATGAGCGTGGATGTGATATTAGATACCCACACATAGAATATATAGAATATGGTTCACGGTAGAACCACATCTATTGGTAGAATCGGTGGAAACCAAGCCTAAAATTAGCTTTTCGGATATTTTTAACATAGATTTGCTTAAAATAATATTAAAAGTCCATATTCGAAAATTCACTTGGTTTCGAGTTGTGAAGATACGTTAAAACATACATTCATAATACATTCGTATATTCATATATTATTTTAAAGGTCTTAAAAAAACCGAAACTATGTGAATACTTTTTTAAATAGTCTTATAACTTTATTTAAACATTAAAATTGAAAAGAAATTAAAAAGTTCTTAGATTAAAAATTAGTTTTGCTTTTACATGTTCTCATTCTTCATGTTTTGCGTACATAATTGATTAAAATTTAGTTTTAATACTTTTTTAAATTGATTCATTAGTTTTTGTATTTATAAGCAACGAATTCAAAAAATTAATGAATCAATTTTAAAATTAGTGAATCAATATACAAAATTAGTGAATCACAGTGTTTTTCACACTTTCTTAAAATATATTTAGTTTCTCACGATAACACACACATACACATAATATATATATATATACATACATACATACACACACACACAAACACACACACACATAGGGTTGAGATCACCGCAGAACCTTAATTTAGTGCAAAACTATAGAACCAATCTAAACCATTGGATTATAATATAAGACTAAGGATAAGATGGTAATTATGCAATTTACATTGAACTAGCCCATCAAGTTTGACTACGCATTTTAATCATTTTTTACTCTTTTAATATCGAATGTTCAAGCAGTGTTGCATATATGATATATAGTATCACATCGACGTTGAATATGTGATATAAACTGTAATTCGACATTAAATTATTTCTATAATGGTCGTCTGGGTAAAAAAGAAATTTTGTGAAAAATAAACGAGTAAAATTTTTTCGAAAAAAATATATCATGACCGTTCTCATTAAATCCACCAACTTTGCCTACTAATTTTGACCATTATTTTGGCTCTGTTAATATCGAATGTATATGCAGTGTTGCATCGACACAGAATATACGATATCAAGTGTTCCTTCGACATTGAATGATTTTGCCATGCTATATTGCATCGCGGTCTCTGTAAAAAATTTTTTTACGAAAAATAAACAAGTAACTTTTTTTCGAAAAATATATATCATGACCTGTCTCGTTTTAAAGAGTATAAAATTCTTGTTTTTATTGTATAATATTTTTAATTTAAAAATTTATCATTTTAATGTTATTTTAATTTAAAGAAAAAAGATATATTTTTTTGGTAATATCAATCTTTTTGTTATATTCAATCTTTTCCTTTTTTTTATTTAAATATCACTAATACCAATCTTTATTTCACTAATTCCAAACTTGACTCCTTTAAATCAAGATCATTAGATTAATCTAATCTATGGACAATATTGGTTCTACAGTTTTACACTAAATTTAGCAATGATTTCATATATATATATATATATATATATATATATATATATATATATATATATATATATATAGGGGTGGGTTCAATGAAGAACCACTATGCATCGAAGAACCTTGAAGAACCACAATGAATCGTTAGAAAATTGTAATGCATCACGTATAATTCGATGCATCACGCGAGAATTTGATAAATCAAGTGGGAATAATGTAAAAATCGATGCATCACTCGAGAATTTGATGCATCACGTGGAAATAATGATGCATTACGGATGAATTGTGATGCATTTGTGGTGGTGCATGGACGTTCTTCAAGGTTCTTCGATGCATGGAGGTTCTCTATTGAAACCCTCCTATATATATATATATACATATATATATATATATATATATATATATATATATATATATATATATATATATATATATAGAGGGAGGTTCCATTGAGAACTTTTGTGTATCGAGGCACAAAAGAACCACCATTGGCCATTGGATGAAAAGAATGTGTGGGTTAGATCAAATGACAAAAGGGTAATTAAATAGAAAGTTTTATGCATCAAGTGCACATAATGAAATTCGCGGAGGGGTAAAATAGGAATTATGCAATCCTTATTTAATTATTACACTTCCAAAATTAACAAAAATAATACAAATTCAAAATACATCAAAATACATGCATATCGTTCATCTCTTCATTCATATCGTTCATCTCTTCCAAAAAAAAAATCATGCATATCGTTCATCTTTTCCAAAATCAAAATACATCATAATACAAACATTAATCATTCATACAAACATAAATCATGCATATCGTTCATCTCTTCCAAAATCAAGAGGGGACTAAGAGAGAGGAGAGAGAGAGATAGAGAGAAAGAGGGAGTGATTTTAGGAAAGAAGTTAATTGTGATTTTCATACCAAATTTAGCTATTAATTATCTTTAAAACATTTAAATTCAAAAATAATTTCCATACATTTAATATCCCTTAAATGCCCTTTGTGCACCCTTGGTAGATAGTTCGATGCACAAAAGTTCTCAATGGTGCCTCGATGCACAAAAGTTCTCAATCGAACCCCTATATATATATATATATATATATATATATATATATATATATATATATATATATATATATATATATATATATATATATATATATATATATATATATATATATATATAGAGAGAGAGAGAGAGAGAGAGAGAGATAGGTGGGTTCAATGGAGAACCTTCATGCATCGAAGAACATTGAAGAACCTCCATGCATCACCACAAATGCATCAAAATCCCGCGTGATGCATCATTATTTTCAGGTGATGCATCAAATTCCCGCGTGATGCATTACGATTTTCTTGCAATGCATTGTGGTTCTCCAAGGTTTTTCATTGAATATTTTGTTCACAAGAGATCCTATATATATATATATATATATATATATATATATATATATATATATATATATATATATATATATATATATATATATATATATATATATATATATATATATATATATATATATAGGATCTCTTGTGAACAAAATATTCAATGTGCACACTGTGCACCAATCAGAAGATGCCACCTAATCATTGAAATAGTATACACATGAAATTAATAGATAAATGAAACAGGGGCATTGTTGGAAGACCAAAAATTCGTTGATATACTGATTATGTCTTCAAAAAGAATCTCCGGAATTAAAGGGATAATGTTATGAACAATTATTAGAATTACTTTTTAATAAGCGGAATTCAAAATGCAATTCGGTACGTTTAATAAGTGTCGAACTTGAAGGCATATGGAGAATCAATGTTAAGTCGTTAATCCTTTGAAACCGAAGCATCTCTTGAATGCGACGAATGTCGAAGCATCTCTTGAATCCGATGCTAAGTCGTGAATCCTTTGAAACCGAAGCATCTCTTGAATCCGATGTTAAGTCGTGAATCTTTTGAAACCGAAGCATCTCTTGACACCAATGTTAAGTCGTGAATCCTTTGAAACTGGAGCATCTCTTAAATCCGATGAATGTCGAAGCATATCTTGAATCCAATGTTAAGTCGTGAATCATTTGAAACCGAAGCATCTCTTGAATCCGATGAATGTCGAAGCATCTCTTGAATCCGATGTGAAGTCGTGAATCCTTTGAAATTGAAGCATCTCTTGAATTCGATGAACGTAAAATTTGTTTGATTATAATTTATATAGCATTTGTAAACATGAAATTATAAAATAAATTAATTCACATGTGATATTAAGCATCCTTCAATCTCAAAAAAAAAAAAAAATAATAATAATAATAAGATAACTTAAAAAAACGTATGATTAGTTTGTTTAATTTTTGGATGAAAACTTTGGTAATATATTTCATCAAATAGAAAATTGATGAATAATCCACTAAGAGTTTTTAAAGGATGAAACGGTTATGGACTTATGTATTATCTCTCATACACCTTAAAAAGTGGATGTTTGTTTGGAGCATGCTTACTCACATAATCCTAGAGTTTTTTGTTGACTAAATTGCCCTTATTATAATTATTAATTAATTTAACAGATAATGCTTACTTGTCAACTTTTGATTGGTTCACAGTGTTCACAATATATAACTTGTTCACAGAAGATTCTCTGTCTATATATATATATATATATATATATATATATATATATATATATATATATACAGAGAGAGAGAGAGAGAGAGAGGGAGGTTCAATGGAAAACCACAATGCACCTGAAAACTTGTGAAAACCGCACTGCACCACCACAAATGCATCAAATTCCCCGCGTGATGCATCAAAATCCCGCGTGATGCATCAAATTTCCCGCGCTATGCATCAAAATCCCGCGTGATGCATCACCTTATTTACGATCATGCCACCGCGTTTTCATGAAATGCACCAAATCGGACGGTATGTGTAGGTTTCCACAGTTTTCAGGTGGATAGTGGTTTTCCATTGAACCCACCCCTCTATATATATATATATATATATATATATATATATATATATATATATATATATATATATATATATATATATATATATATATATATATATATATATATATATAGAGAGAGAGAGAGAGAGAGAGAGAGTCAGGTTCAAAAAAGTACCTCTCGAAATCAAGTGCACCCAAAGGTACCAACCTTAAAAAACTTTTTTTCAATTTTTTTTCTCATAATCATGTTTAAATTAATGTTATACACATGATATATGAATTTCACATACATTCACGCTTTCTGTGTCCTTAAAAATTATGTGAATGCTCAATGCATATTTATGTGAATGGTCATCCATGTGAATGGTCATTTCACACAATGTGAATGGTGTGAATGACCATTCACATGATCTTTTTTTAACATTCACAAGATTTATGATATTGCTCCTTTTGAAAAAAAGTCTTATAATGTTGTCTTATACATGTCTATTCAAAAAAAAAATATATGTGAATGATCATTCACATTAGGGTACGCTCGGTACGCTGGAATCTCATAGGTACGCTAATGAACATGATTATATATATATATATATATATATATATATATATATATATATATATATATATATATATATATATATATATATATATATATATGTTCAAGTGAGTACCACCTATTACACAACGCACCAGAAGGTACCACTCGTAATTTTTTTTTGAAATTTTTTTTCATGAACATGTTTTAATTAATATTACACAGATCATATGTGAATTTTACGCAAATCCGAACACTCTAAATGCATGAAATCACGCATCACATATATGCGCGTTCACATGCATTCAAAATTATATATGTGTGTGTTCACATCATTTTTTAGAAGCTAGTAGATGTGAATGTATGTGAAATTTACATATGATCTTCATAATGTCAATTAAAACATGTTTATGAAAAATTTTTATAAAAAAATGTTTTTAAAGGTGGTACCTTCTGGTGCGCGTCATAATGGGTGGTACTCTCTCGAACCATATTCTATATAAAACATGTTTATGGAGGTTTTCCAGAGTTTTCCGATGCATGTTGGTTTTCAATAGATCAAGTGGGTTCATTGCTTTTAAATAATGAAAATAATTGATTTGTAACATGCATAAGATATGAGAGAGAGAGAGAGAGAGAGAGAGAGAGAGAGAGAGAGAGAGAGAGAGAGAGAGAGAGAGTGTGTGTGTGTGTGTGTGTGTGTGTGTGTGTGTGTGTGTGAGTGTTTGGGGAAGGAGGAAGACTTCGTAGAAATGTCATTTGAAATCGATATGATGTGGAATTTTTATATATTCCCAGTTTTGTCAATGGGTTGCGGATCTTGACTCGTATAGGAGTAACATTTGAGTCCCGATTTCCCAAGTCATTACTAGTCAAAAGAGTGTAGGTGATTAATGACAGTGTGTACGGATTCTTTTACGTTTTCATTGATCGACCTGCACTTCTTTGTTCTTTCACATCACTGTGTTACTTCCCTGGTAATTAAGCACACAAACACGCGTACATATGTAGTACAAATCATGCACTCATCCTTATTATAAGTTTTTGTCCGAATTTAATTAATCATAATGTATTGAAGTTTTCATACTATTAGGCAGCGTTTGGTTTCTGGAATCCGAAGGAATTGAAGATGAAATGAATCCAATTCCAATCAATTCACGTGTTTGGTTTAACTATAAAAAAATTGGATTGCATCATAATTGAAATTTTCCAATGAATGTTATATGAATGAATGAAAATAACATTCATTTACACTATTGATGAAATTCAATTCTTTTTAAAAACAGAAAGTGGATTGATTACAAAAGTACCCCTTACGTGTAACTAACTACACTACACCATGTCCTGCCTACGCTATGCAACCTACTACCCACCTTATCTACCCTTGCCCTAATCCACCCCACCCACCCATACCCTAGCCCACCCACCCACCTCTACCCACCTACACCTATCTTACCTACGTGATCCAACCTACTCTTACTTACTACCCACCCACCCATGCCTTATCCATCATACATTATCGACCTCACCCCACTTAACCCACCTACCCCTACCCTACCATATCCAACCTACTCTTACCTAATACCCACAATACCTACACCTACCCACCCTACCTTATCCATCTCATCCTATTCCTATCTTAGAGACTTATCCACCTCTACTCTCCCATCCCATCCCATCCTACCCTTACCAACGAATTATGAAATTGGATTTCAATTCTAGTTTTAGTCAACCAAACATGATTTGAAATCAAATTCCAATTCCTTAATAGATTCTAATTTTTTTTAAAAACATTCTACGAATCAAACGTCATATATATATTCCAAGGATAATTATTGCATGTATAACAAGGGCATTTGAACCCGTATATACTACTAATTTAACGAATAAATGATTTCCATGTCTAATTAATGTGTTTGAGAAGAACACAACAACACACCACCTTGGATCTCATGTAGATGAGGTAAGGGGATGCAAATGCCGTCGGTTTTGTCTCCACCAAATGTGAGAGGATTACATTACAAATGACATCTGGCATGCTAAATGCAATGGGTATGAAAATGACTAACATAACTTGTATAACCTTCATAAGAATGATAAGACAACAAACTTGCAGCCTGTGACGCAAACATTATTATCATATAAGTAGAAAATAAAATGTTAATTGCAAGATTAAATAACCGTCTTCCTATAGCTACGTAACAACTTAGCCCTTTAAGAAATGTGATAAAACACTTATTCTACTTCTCAACTCTAATACTCGTCCTCCGCAAATTATTAACCTCATCTATTATCAAGTGTCCCGGCCACATTCCAGGAAGCAAGGCCGTCTCATGGATTTCGAGGGCCCTGTGCTTGTAATTACAACATAGTCCCTTAAGTATTTTGAATGTAAATTAATCATTTTGTGACTTAATTTAATAGGTAAAATAGAAGTCGTGAATAACAAAAAAAACTTATTAATGAGAAATTAAAAGCAGTAATAAGAATCAAATTGAATTTGACATGAATTCCATTTTAATGCACTGATGCACAACGTATACATCCCAAATACATGAAATTTTTATCGGTCTAAATTTAGATATTTATTATGATCATGAGGCTTACGAAATTGGGAGGCCCTGTGCGGTCGAGCCTCCCGCACAGGAAGCAAAGAATACTGCTCATGTGATTGTGAACAGAGGAGTAGCTACGTGTAAACTTGAGGAAGCTAGTGAAGATGAAAAAGTCCATGGCATGCATATTAACTGGCTCGATCATCTTGACCGGTTGAACTTTTTTAATCAAAGGCATAAAATCTAATAATTAAATCTAATTAGACGACAAACTACAACGACCACAGGTTCATAGAAAGAACCTAAAAAAAGAAATAAGAAAAAAAGTAAACCAAATCTGTATTTTTATTCCATATATAAATAATTAGTGCCATATGTCATCGCTTATCTCACCAACGTTTTGTTTTCCTCTTTTTTCACCTTCCATAATTACATATATATTATATATATTAATATCACTAATTTATTCATTATAATTATTAAAAACAGGAAACTTAAATACATTAGTTTTATCTAATAATTAAATTAATAGAGTAAACTTTTAAATGATTTTTTTAAATATTATAATCTTTAGTTTTAAACTAAAGGGTTAATATTGTAAAACCCTATAAACTTTTTCTTACTTTGATGATTAAGTCCGTAAACTTTATTAATGATAATCTCTAAGCTATTTTTGTCTTATTTAAAAGTATATATTTTTTACCGGCTACCGGATGAACAGGTAACACACAACCAATAAAACAAAAGGTTTAGCGACTTAATCGCTAAAACGTGTAAAGATAGTGAGTTTTTTTTTCCAATATTAACCGGATCAAAAAACCAACGTTACTTGTTTGGTAACCATTCAAACAAGTCAAATATACATATTTGAATAAGACAAAAATAAGTTAGAGACTTAAACAATCATATAAAAAGTCTAAGGACTTAATCACAAAACCAAGAAAAGTTTATAAGATTTTTTTAATATTAACCCTACTTAAATATCGTACATTAATATATTTTTCTCACTAAAGTGATGTAAAATATAAATCGATACGTGTACACCTAAGTTTTATGATTATTAATATATCTTATTTTTCTAATATTAAAATAAAATTCTTAGAAAAACTTAATATCTATATGTTTTATTTTAAGTTTACATATTTTTTATATGAATAGAAGTTATTGAATATAACTAACATATATTTAAAGATTGATTAATACTATTTGATGTTCGAAATTTAAATTTAAATTTATACTAAGAACATCAAAATATTATACGTAACTCCCATTTCATTTTTATAATTTACAATGAATAATAAATATATCATACATATATATGAATGATAGGATAAAATTTTAAATTTTCTATGAATGATAGGATAAAATTTTAAATTTTCTTTTAAAAATTTATATATTGAGAAATTACTAATATTGTTAAGCACGGACTTTCATGTAATTATCGATTAAGTCACTGAATTTTTTTCCCGAGTGTTTAAGTCCCTAAACAAATTTTGTCATATTCAAAACTATATATTTTTAACCTACTACCTGTTTAACAGGTAGAACAGTTAGTTACTCGAATAGTTTATTATTAAAAAATCAATTTTTTTTTCCAATTTTAACGATTAAGTCACTAGACTTTCTTTTTTCTTGTTTAGGTCACAATACCGTTTACCAGTTTGTGACCTGCTAAACAAGTCAAATATATAGTTTTGAATAAGACAAAAATTGTCTAGGGACTTAAACACTCGTAAAAAAAGTACAGTAACTTAATCGATAAATTCATGAAAGTTCATAGAGTTTTTTCAATATTAACCCTATTATTAAAAAAATTATAAAATGTTTAGTATCTATTTGGATGATAATAATAACAATAGAATTTTGAATATCATGATTATCATAATTATAATAATAATGTATTTCATATTATTAATTTAGTTTACCATCTTTTATTTTCTTATTTTACTTCCATTTTATAATTTTTTTCAATATCATTTTAGATGTACATAAACTCATATAATATGTGGTTATTAACCTAGTATAATAATAAAGCAAAATAGCTCCTTCACACATGTCGCCACTTCAACTATATTAAATTTTATTTTCTTGTCCGTTTTCCTAATTAATCTCACTTATTAAGTCATCTAAATTTCATTATAAGAAATCTATACTATATATAATAAGAAAACCACTTGGAGTTTCTGGACCATTGGATGGAAAGAAATCAATGGTCCAGATTAATGACAACTCATAATTATTTATGAAATGTCTCTTATACCCTCAATTAAAATCAATAGTTATACCTATGCCATTTTTTTAAATTCATTTTCCAAGTTTACTACCTTAACTTACTTACATTAAATTTTGATTTTAATTATTTCATTAATGAATTAATATTAAATAAATATTACCTAAAATAAATATGTGTCATTATTATCCTTAATGATCATAGTTAAATTCAAATATGAAAATTTGGATTTAAATGTAGGAGTGTAGTAAATAAAGTTAAGATTTTTTGTTAATTATTTTGCTATCAAGATTTAAAATTTAATTGATAAAACTTCAATTGCGAATATGATAAATTTTGATTGTTGATTTTTAGATATTCTATTTTTATATTTTATCATTTTCAAAATATATACACATTCACATAATTGAAGTTTTTTGTTTCTTACATTGATATTTCATATTTGAAGTTAATAAAAATTAAAAGAAACATTTTTTGCAAACGTATATCATCTGTTTTTAATAATACAATATAATAATATTTTTTTATTTAATATCAAATAACTAAGTATTTTTTAATCTTTAATTTAACTAGTTTTCAATTTTTTTTTATTTTAATTATATATAAATTTTATAACAATTTATTAAAACATAAAAAATATGTATTTTCTAAATCAACCAATGTAATACATGGGTTGATTAACCTATGTATTATAATAAAACAAAATAATTCATGTCATATCTCACTTCTACAATACAAGAAAATTTTATTTTTCCACATCTTTTTTAAATTTAACACCTTAACTTAATTGTATTAAATTTTGACTTTATTTTTTTTATTAATTAATTAGTAATAAATTAAATTTTGTAACATTTAAATTTAGTGTTTATCTAAAATAAAGGAAAACATCAGATGTCACGTGTCACCTCTACGTTCACCAAAAAGATAATTACAACTTATAAAAAATAAAAGATAAATACAATTTAATATTTTAAAAAAGATAAATATACTCTATTTTTAAATCTGAAATATTAAAAAATAAACACAATTATTATTTTTGTATGTTTTTCTTTTTACTCGTGTACATTTTATATAAATAAAGTTAATTAAAAATATCCACGTAATACGTGGGTTATAAACTAGTTAAAATATTAAATGAAAACTAATATAATTAAATGATTTTGAATACTTTCTAATTTAACATATTAGTTTACTTATTAACTCATCTAATTTCTCAATTTCTTTATTGAGAATTATCCAATTGATTTATAATATAGATTTATTAAAATTTTGAACTTGTTAACATGATGTGTAAAGATGACATTACTATTGCATCATTCCTGATTTCATAAAACACTTGAGGGTCACACCGATAAGCACAACTGAGCAGATGCAATCGAACAATTGAAAATAAATATATTAGATATTGTTTACGACACGAAATGATCATTGAGATTTAATTAATGTGTGATTGATTATATCTCAAACTACGGGGACTAAAAGTGCAATATTAGATATTGTAGTGATTTAATTGTCATTGGATGATAATTAAATAATAATTATCTAGTCTTTATTTATTACTGGATATTAAATAAAAGATGTATTTATTTGAATTGATATTATCATCTAATTATTAGATAACTAGATGGATAATTATAAACAAATAAATAAGAGATAATTATAAATAATTATCTATTCATTTATATATTAAATAATTATCTATTCATTTATATATTATTAGATAGAATCAGGTTCATCAGCGTACCTATAAGATTCCAGCGTACCCAGCGTACCCTAATGTGAATGATCATTCACATATATTTTTTTTGAACAAACATATATAAGACAACATTATAAGACTTTTTTTCAAAAGAAGCAACATCATAAATCTTGTGAATGATAAAAAAAATCATGTGAATGGTCATTCACACCATTCACATTGTGTGAAATGACCATTCACATGGATGACCATTCACATAAATATGCATTGAGCATTCACATATTTTTTAAGGACACAGAAAGTGTGAATGTATGTGAAATTCATATATCATGCGTATATCATTAAATTAAACATAGTTATGAGAAAAAATTTAAAAAAAAAGTTTTTAAAGGTTGGTACCTTCGGATGCACTTGATTTCGAGAGGTACCTTTTTGAACCTGAATCTTATTAGATAATATATAAAAGATAAATATTATTTAACAGATATATAATTATAGATATAATTATATAAGGTTTAATTGCCTTTTTTTTAGTTTGACTTGTTTCGCCTTGTGAATCTACTTCAGATGGTTTCCATCTTGAAGCTCCACAAACAGAACAAACTTCATCATTCTCATTCTCTTCCAAAAACAACATGCAACTGTTAGGGCATGCATGTATTTTCTCATAACCTAATCCCACATTAGCCATAACTTTCTTCAACTGGTATGTTGTTTTAGGCAACAAATTCCCTTCGGGTAACAAATCCCTTAAAAACTCCAATAACATAGATAATGATTTGTTAGTCCAACCATTAAGACATTTCAGATGGTATAAATGCACCAAACATGATAATTTGCTATACTTAGAGTTTGGATACACCTTTTCTTTAACATCCTTAAGCATATTAGAAAAATTATTTCTATTAGTTTCTACACCTTCTGGATTGCCCAATTCCGTGTCACCCAATTCCACTTCATTTACACCAACTCCGTTGGTACCCTGTGCCTGTGGGATGGGTCGAAAAATATCATTCATTAGCCCTTGCATGTCATGGTCAAACATCCCTTCTTCTTCTACGTTATCCATTCTACTTGATGACGACGTTGTGGAGCCTTCCCCATGATAAATCCATGTTGAGTAATTCTTTCGAAATCCCCAAAGCACTAGATGATCAAACACATCACTTCTTGGAAAATAGAACATGTTTATACAACGTGTGCAAGGACACAATATCATCCCATCACTTGACCTTGCAAAAGCAATATTCAAAAAATTTTCCACACCATTTATGAATGTTTGAGTTGATCTTTGTGCAAGATACATCCATGATCTATCCATCACTACCTACTATATAATAAAAAATTAAAAGGCTAATCATGTAAGATTACTTTCACACACACAATAATTCTCTAAGATTAAACCATGTATGATGATCTAATTCATACTAAAGTAAATAAGTTACTACTTTAAATGTATAACCAATAAAAGACATATTCTGGAATAAATGACATTGGATTTATGTGTATGTTTATTGATCATTTTGAAGCATTAAATCGCCAATAACCCCTTGAATTTACTGCTGGAAATAAATAAAAACAGAAAGGAATTGAACTGTGCGTGTGTTGTGTAAAGTGTTCGTATATTTTCTGCATGAAAACAGCAGATCCGAAACTCACATTTGGTGAGGATCTCGGATGTACTGAACCAAAAGCGACAACCCTTAGTTACTAGATAAGTTTCTGATGTGTGTGAGGTGTGCATAAAGATCCGAGATTACAAGTCTCGGATGTGGGAAATTGAGACAGAATCATGAACAGCAACATTTTTCCTTTCCTTTTTTGTATAAATCTCGGATGTGTGTTTGTTTAATCTGGACATTAGCAAGCTGTAGCAGCGACCATAATTATTCTAAGTAAAAACAAGTCTCGGATGTGTGTGCAGTGTATATATCAGAAGCAATTCCAGCAGCCTTTTACCTTTTTATTCTAATAAATCTCAGATGTTTTGATCCATATAGCAGCCCCAAAATAACCAAGTATAAACTAGTATTGGAAGTTTTGTTTTTGTGTGTATAAGTTGCATAAGTTCCGAGACTCACAAAGCCAAAATGAATGAAGCATGAAATAGAATTCATGGCTGATTTGCAAACTTTAGAAAATGTGATTCCATGATGCTACAAAACCACCAGGCGAAAACATCTTACTTTTCACTGAAATTTAATTACAAAGTAAATGATGCACATGCCTTAATTGTTAGAACCTCCCCAAAGGGAGTAAACTTAGTTGTCGAGGGGCTATGATACCACTATACCCCACAACAAATAATCAATTTCTTTCTAGCATGCTGTTCTCATTCTTACATCTAGCAAACAATTCATAATCTAGAAAAAAAAATCACAAACAAAGAAATAGAAAGTGAACAGGTCGTCTAAACACAAGAGAGACAAACTAATGTTATCATGTATTAGGGAAGGTCTCTCGGATCTTTGTATTGGGGACTTGTACCATATCTCACTGGAACTTTGCATTAATTTTTGAGTTAAATTAAAATTGGATTCATTTTCTCAAGAAATTAGAATATGCTATCAATTAAAATTGGATTCATTTTCTCTCCAATTACCTTGCATTCCAGTGAACCAAACGCCCCCCAAGTTACTAACGAATCCTATATCTGTTTGCTTCTCTCTATACACTCTCCTGAACCAACCAATATTTATTTCTGTAGTGTGTCTTGAATATTGCAATAAACTTTTTCTCATCTTCATGAAACTCTATCTGCTTGCACAGGAAATAGGAGACTTTGAGAACTGGATGAAGACGATGGAATTAGATTGTAAAAGCATTACTGCAGCCATCTCCAACATTCACCAGTGCTAACTAATCTCATATCAAACTCAGGATGCCAACTGTATGTCAGTGTATAAATTATGTTCTGACAGTTGGTTTAGCCCATTCATTCCATTTATAATCTTTTTTATGGGTGTCTGCGTATATTAATCTTTACATCACTAGAGGATTACATTATACTCGTGTTTCGTTAAATTCTGAAAACACTAGAGGATTACATTAACACCAACAGAGACCCTAAAAAACCTTCAATATTTCTCATAGACATTTCATCAAACACATAATGTGCATACAATTTTGCATAATCAGATTCATCAAGGCCATTAAATCAACAAAGAGAAATACAAAGTATGGTTAAATTCGACTTCATTGATGAATTTTTGGCACCGGTAATGATAAAAATCTAAGAATGAACACGACTAAAATCAGAATCGATGACTGAAACCATATAATGAGCACCAATGGGACACATAACAATAATTAACAAAACTAAAATACAAAGAGAGACTGAAAGACATACCTCAATCGATGACCTAGTTCTTTGCCTGTAAATCGTAGAAGAGGAGAAGAAGAAAGTGTGAGAAACAACCTAGAAAGAAAATTGTAGAAGGAAGAAGAGAGGGCTCGTTACCAAAAATTTTGGAACCGGAAGAAGAAGATACGGCTGGAAGAGGAGAATCGTAGAAGAGGAGAAGAAGACACGGCTGGAAGAAGAAATACACTGTGAGTTTGGAATATAGAAATTTTTGTGGGGGTAAAAACTCAGATAAATTTCGGTGTGGAGGGAACCAAAAATTGAAGCGCCTTTTTTTATTAGGAATTAGTGGCACTTTTATAAAAAATTTTATACAAAAATTTGTTTTGCTGTCATTTTATTTTTAAAGTATCATTAAATTAAAGAATCATTATTAACATATAAAAAATTATGTCACTGTTGTTATGAACAATACCGACAGAAAATATATAATGCCACAAAATCCTAAAAAACATTTTGTGACACATGTATTCTGCCAGTAAAAATGTAATACAGTGGCACATAAATATCTGCCACCAAATGTGTGTGCCACTAAATGGCTATTTTTTTGTAGTGTGAACATTGTGAACAACCATAAAATAGCTTTTGAATCTTATGAATCTTGTTGAAAATACTACCGAACTCTTCTATTAACTCATTAATCTTATTGGATCCTATGGATTTTATTGAATCCAGTTAATTTGTCGAATCTTATGAATCTTGTTGAATCTTATGCATCTTGTGCATCTTGTTATAAAAACTACGTACTATAAACCTTTTGAATGTTCTGAATCTTAAATAGACACTTCTATGAACCTTTTGAATCATATGAATCATATTACAAACACTTGTTGATATATATGAATGATTATATGTATTTTTTTTTATTTGTTCACAACGTTCACAACGAATAACTTGTTCACAATGGATCCTATATATATATATATATATGGAAGTGTTTTTCCAAAAAATCTAAATATTTGTGAGAACCTAAGAATTATTTGTGGTCATTAGATCAAGAAGATCTAAGACTGAAAATTGTCAAATAACATTTTTGTAATTATTTAGAATTTTGATAGTTGAGAAGTTTGAAAAGGTGTATAAATGGTATTTTTGAAAAAAAAAATCTGTTTTTTTCTCTTTCTTTTTTTTTTTTTCGTTTTCATTTTCTCTATCTTTCATGAGAATTGATTTTTATAAATAACGTTTTTTACAAAGAAATATTTTTTTTTCTATATAGAAAATTATTTAACAGCCAAAAGTTTAACATATTCTATATAGAAATATAATGTATCTATATAGAATGTTATATAATTCTATATGTTTTTATGTAGATTAACATTACTATTCATAAATTATGTTGAATGTTATGTTACTACACATTTTATCACTACAAGCTAATGTGTCACGCTTTTATTGACACATAAAAAATGTCACTATCTTAATTTTAGTGACACATATGACAAAGAGTAGGTATAGAGCAATATTTTACCTAGAATTTTTTAAATTAGTGACACAAATTAAAATTTTGTCACAAAATACTTGAGGTCTATACCCGCATATATTTATTATCGAAAAAACCATCTGAATTTTTATGATTTTTTCGGTTTAACCACTCAATTTTTTTTACAACCGATCAAAACACTAACATTTTCATTTTTTATTGCTTTGACCACTTTACCTGTTATCACAGGTAATTTGGTGATGTGGCAATTACGTGACGTTTTTTATCATTGAAAAAACCACTCGAACTTCCAAGATTTTTTTGGTTTGACCACCATTCTCTTAAACTAAAAATTAAAACTCCGAGAACCGATAATTCAATGTAATCAAATATATCTTTTCATATTTTTATCAATAACAGTAATATATCAAATTAAAATCAATTCATTTTTTTTAAAGTTTTTTCAAGATTTTAAAACACAAAAAATAAACCCAATTTAAGTTTGAAATTTTATAATAAAATTTTAGTTTTAATTTTCTATTATTATTTATTTTTTAAAAATTTATTTATTATATTATTACTATCGTCAGTGATTACTATTTAATTTATAAAATTTATTTATTTACGATTATTTAAAACATTCAAACTCTAACAAACTTGATGAACACTACAAAACCTTAGAGAATCAAATTGATTAGAATCTGTTTGAATTAACACAATGATAATGAAAAACTGATGAAGTAGAAGAGGATGATAATGAAGAAGCATAAGATATCAATGAAGCATCGTTGTTGATAAAAGTAAGGTGATGATGAAAAAAGAGAGAATCAGTTTTCTTGAAATTAATGTTTATTTTAATCATTTGATGTTATGAGCAATATAATAATAGAAATTACAAAAATCTGAACATCAATTAAATTAGAGATTAGATCATGAAAAATTAATAGAGTGGTTAAATAAAAAGAATTATGAAAGTTCAAATGGTTTTTTTATTAAAACTCTAATTCATAACAACAATTGACCGGTCAATGGTTACCGGTCAAAAAGGCTAAACAAATAAATTTGAAAATATAGTGATTAAACTAATAGAAAATAAAAAGTGTAGTGATTTGATCGGTTGGGAAAAAAATTGAATGGTTAAACCGAAAAAATCATAAAAGTTCGGATGGTTTTTTCGATAATAACCCTATATTTTTAGTCTATATATATATATATATATACCCACTCCATTCTTACCCATTTTTTTGTTGTGTAGGTAAAATATTTTGATACTTCTAGTGACAATTTTTTGACAACAAAAAGAGTGAGTAAAAGTTGGGCGGGTATTATTTACTCTTAAAATCAGTCTTTATCTCCAACAGGTTTAATTATTAAGCTGTCGATCGGTTAATCAATCCGTTAGTGGCTGTTGGTAAACTCGATCATTTCTCAATACATATAATCCATTGGTAAAACAAACGTAAATGGTCGTTAATTAGTCATTTGAAATGTTTTGAAATATTTACTCCCAAAATCTTGTGACGGATTACGGATGGATATTTGACCGGAAATACTAAAACGTTCATTAAATTTGTTAACGTTTTTATCCACCAAACGGTTTCTAATGGAATGCTCTGGTTTGAGTTAGTAGATGTCGTTTCTCACACTACAAGAAATAGGGGCTTTAATGACGACGAAAGTCGCTAAGCTAAATGCTAATAATGCCTTATAAGTCACCGTTAATAAGTCGCCGATGAAGCTTCGCTGCTTCGTCACTAATAACTTAGGAGTCGCTACTAATGGTTGTCGGTTGCTAGTGACTTGTGTTATTCCTGTTGATGTCGATGTTATTTTCTTCTTTACTTTTTAATTAAGATAGAAAAGCTTGGTTATATAAAATTAAATGAACCCTGTTTTTAAGTAATATAACATGCATAAACTAAAACAAAATCTATAATATGTTCTATATATGTTGGTGTACGTTTGCTACACATGCAAAATATAAATCAATAAACTATCTACTTGAAAAGACGTTAGACCGTGTGTGTGTGTGTATATATATATATATATATATATATATATATATATATATATATATATATATATATATATATATATATATATATATATATATATATATATATATATATATATATATAGGGGTGAGTTCAATGGAAAACCACTATGTACGTGAAAACTATGGAAACCTACGCATACCGTCCGATTTGGTGCATTTCATGAAAAAAACGGTGGCATGATCGTAAATAAGGTGATGCATCACGTGGGATTTTGATGCATCACGCGGGAAATTTGATGCATCACGTGGGATTTTGATGCATCACGCGGGGAATTTGATGCATTTGTGGTGATGCAGTGCGGTTTTCACAAGTTTTCAGGTGCATGGTGGTTTTCCATTGAACCTCTCTCTCTCTCTCTCTCTCTCTCTCTCTCTCTCTCTCTCTATATATATATATATATATATATATATATATATATATATATATATATATATATATATATATATATATATATATATATATATATATATATATAATAAGAATACTAAAGCAAAACATATACATTTATTTTATATTTTTATTTGACATGTCTGATTGATTAATAAGTATGTACGTACTTTTGATAGGATTGGCGGTACTAGAAAATTGTTCTAGAATCAATAAGATAAAAAAAAGACACGTATATATGTACGCGTTTGAAAGGAGAAGTAACAATAAAACTAATTAAGAAAATATTATGTATGATTACACTTTGCTTTTATATTTCTTCAGTGAAATAATTTCAACCATGGATGATAGATATATGATTGTGTCCCCATAGAATTATAGCTAAAAATATTCTTTTCCAATAATTAAATATTTATGCTTTAAATATGCATCAGTCTTTAATTGTCGACCGGGATGGGATATGACCTCGATTTCTCATTCTATCTAATTGATGCTTATGGAGGAAGTTCTTCAACCAGCTCAATCTTTATTTCAACAACGACTAAAATACATCCTCCAAGGTTCTCAAGGATGGTGGCTTTACGCCATTTTTTGGCAAGCTTCTACAAACCACCATCACTCTCTTCATCTTTCCTTCGCCGACTACTACTTCCAAGGTTTTGTCTCCCCATGTTCCGATTTAATCATGGCTTCCGTTGTTAGATCGTTCGCTCATGGAGAGGATATTGTAGGTGGGACATTCGGTTCAGGTTCTGGTTCATGTGTGTGGTTAGCCGGTGACTACGCATTGCAAACCAATGGTAGCCAGAGAGCTAAAGAGGTGTTTTTGCATGGGATCAAAACATTGGTTTGCGTCGCCACTTCGTGGGGCGTTGTTGAGTTTGGTTCGAAAGAGGTGCTCAAGGACGATGGGGGTCTAGTACCATTGACCATGTCTCTTTTTAGCTCTGGAAGTGATCTAACCATCGACTCAAACCATCTTCGTCATCAACTGCAACCATTGCCTCACCAAGGTATGCACGAGTGTACGTACGTTTGTGTGTGTGCGCGCGAGCACGCTTGGTTGACATGTAATACAAGTAAATAAACATGAGGCTAGCTAGCATACCCTTCTAAATAACATATATAGGAGCATGCTATTAACCAGATTAATTAAGTTATAAAATTCCAAGTTATGAATAAAAATAATTCACTGAAAGAGAAGTGATTTGTACACAACAACATTTTAACATGCACAAAAATTTCATATAAAATGACTATTATACCATTACTAACATTTTATCATCATTACACTATTCCTCCTAAAAGTAAGAACAAAATAGTTTTTTCATATGAAATTGTTACGTTTGGTAACTTATTGTTTGTTGTGTACAAATCATTTCGTAATCTGAAACCAATGACGTAAGCATACATTAACTGAACATAACCATTTTCTGTACTGTACGTCAGGGAGGGACTAGCTATATTGCTTCTTATTTTGGTAATTAACGGACAAAAAGGCATAAATGAAAAAAGCTTTAGGCCCCCCCATAAATATTATTGTATTTGTTTTTTTCTTTTTAATAATTCAAGTTACACCTCCTTTAATTTACTCAACTTACATATTAACTTTTTGTGAACGTGCAGATTCGTCTAAAACCACTTCTACATCTACTAGTGACAACATGCCAAGGAACAAGGTTCCAAACACTGAAACCGCAACAACGTCTGATCATCGTGTGAACCCTAAATACATCGACAACGAGAGACAACGAAGAGAGAAGCTAAACCAACGATTCTATGCACTTAGAAGTGTGGTTCCATATGTTTCAAAGATGGACAAAGCTTCTTTACTCGCAGATGCCGTTACCTACATCGGCGAACTCAAGTCCAAGTTGGAAACTTTAACCAAGAAATCCGAGAGATTGAACTTGATTGGAGGCAACGGTGCACCGCCCACGAACCAAACCCTTGCGATAACCAACTCGATAGTCCAAGAAATTGAAGTGAAGGTGCAAATAATCGGATCACAAGCTATGATTCGGGTGCAATCACCAGATGTGAATCATCCGGCAGCTAGACTGATGGATGCGATGAAAGATTTAGAAATTAGTGTTCAACATGCGAGTGTGTGCAGCATCAGTGAAATGGTGATTCAGGATGTAGTAGGTCGTATTCCTGAAAGATTTCCAAACGACGCGGAAAGATTGAGGGCAAAAATTCTTGAGCATTTTTGTTGAATACAAATTGATGCTTTGCTTCTTAATTTTCATCAAAAGAAATAGCTGAAAAACATCTATAAACATAACTAGAAATTTAGAGATTGGAGTCAGTTAGATATTAAAATGTATGTTTATTTAACACGTTAATTTGTTGGGGGGGTGATGGGTCCTTGGAGGGTTCAGGCTAGTGACTAGTGTTATTTTATAATGCTCGACGAAAGGAGGCATGTACGGAGTCTTCTTGTCTTCTTGGGTGTGGTTCGTTTTTTTGTGTATTTAGCAATTATTATATATGTTTTTGTTTTCACATGATTATAAATTATGTGGGCCGGGGGATTATTATTTTTTTTTTATATTTATAAATTTCATTTTTAGATGTCGTGTTACTTAATTTTAGTAACCCGACCCACTAAAATTTCTCTAATAAATTACTGTAAAGAAGTTTATATATTTTCAATATCTCATGCGCGTTAATTCATTTTTAATTCTTTTGTAACTATATTTTTTCATTTAAAGTAATTAATGTTAAGATGAATCATGATGGTTGATAATTTTATATATATACATGATTTTAGGAGAGAGAGAGAGAGAGGTGGCAGTAGGAATGACAAAAAAAAACCTGAAACCGATGGGAAAAACCGAAATTGAAACCGATGGGGAAGACCGATTAACTTATTTATATTAATTTGTCTATAGTTAATTTAATTTATAAGTATTCTTTTTTTTTTAAAGTCTTACATTACCACATAGGCACCTATAATATCCTATATATTTATCATATGTGTTCACTGATCGAGTCTTATCCAGATTAAACAGATTCGTGTCATCCATGTTCCAAGTCAATTTCACGTCGGACCACCTAATCGTATACATTTATTATTATTATTTATTATTAAAAAACTAGTAGCCAAAACTAAGAAAATGAAAACCAAACTGCAAAGTCACAGTCGTAGACAAAGAAAATCTACATTTTAAACAAATGAGATTGGAAATTTTGCCACAAAGAAAATGTGGTACTGACTGGACAATGGCAATGGTACCACTACCTTTGGCCTAAACAATATTAACACAAAGAAAAATCCGCCAAAAAAAGGTTAAACAAAAGCTAAAACCCGTCATTTGGTCCACCATTGGGTAACTCGGGTTGACCCCAACCAAACCTGATTTTTCTATGTTAGTTTTGTGTCGACTCATTTTTTACATGCTTCGGGTTCACATCGTCTCAAAATTTTCCAGGCACATTAATATCTAGGTTTTTTATTTATAGCATATTATATTTTAGATTAACTTACCTAAACTGGAAACTTTTGCACAGTCATAACCCTTGCCCCCTTCAAATTTAAAGTAACCATGACAATTTTCAACTTTTTACTGCTATTTTTATATAACAGAAAACAACAAACGCCAAATTCTTATCCTTCATAAAAACGTGAATTAGATCCACATAACATTCAAAAATTTAACCCATTAAAAAAATGAAAGTGATTTCTTTTTAGGAAAGCAAGCTTTACTCATTCATTATTGTAAATATTAGAAATTAATTAAATAAATTTATCAACATATTCAAGTTCATCGAAACATTTATAATTAAGCATTATCATTATATTTAAATATTTTGTATTTACTTATCTTATATTGTATTTATGTAAACTGGTAACGCAAACCAAAAGTTGAATTGAACTAAAATGAAAACCGAATTAAAGTTTGTATGAAAACAGAAATAGATTGTAGGTCAAAACGAAATATCAAAAACCAAACTATTTTTCTTTTCAAAAGAAACTTGGAGATCAACCCCAACTTTATACTTTTTTCTCTTATCACTCACACGTCCCTTTAGGTGGAGACAAGAGCATATGTAATATGTTACAATGGGTGTCACTGGACACTGATAAAATTTTAAAATACTGGGTTATGTATGTATCAAAAATTCGAGTGACACCTAATATTTTTTTGACTGACACCCACGGAAAATTTTAAAAGTATTATACACAAATCTAAGTTATATTTGTTGATTTCGTTATCCAAACTTATTAAAATATTACTTTATTTAATCATAAATACTTAAAAGAAAAACAGAAGCTCAATAGAAATAAAAAGTATAAGAGACAAGATTCAAGAACCAACCAAAAAAATTACAAAAAATCCCAAAAAAATTTGCCAAAATCTTGTTGAAGATACCGGTCCATTTGGTTGAAAAACTTCTAATCAATATCATCACTTCTTAAAGGGACTTTGATGCATCAAAGTTATTAAGGTTGGTGGAGAAATATCCGAAAATTTTTAAATGTTGAAGTTAATACTGGTTTAGATGGTCGCAACTGCAACAGTTGAGAGATAATATTGTACTATATATCTACTTTTATAATTATAAAAATCTTGTTATTTGTTAATTTTATGTTGGCAACTCGTTTTGTTGACCCGGTCCATCTTTAAAATTATTTTAAGAATCTACTTATTAAATTTACTCTAAAAAGTGACAATGATAACAAAAAATATTGGATTCATCCCTGGGTGGTGATGAGGACTGAGGAGAGCCAATAGCACCCCCAAAGGTCGTTATATATTTTATTGTATGACCTTTAGAATTGTTCTTATGAAACTTAAAGTGGTATCTGGTTTATTGAAATTATTTTTTTTAAAAATAAAATTAGAATTTCTCAAATAATGAAAATAGTGCATCAATAATTAACGTAACATTGAGTTTCCTTGCAAATCAAAGGTACTCGATTCCCACAAGATGCACGCTTGAACCGCCGCACGCTAATTAATATGCTTTTGTGATTAGAGAATTTAGTAACAAAGATACAGCTGGATTATTCATAAAATATCCTTTCTTCATTTCAATGCGAATCTCATCTATGATCTATCTTTTCTTTTTTTTTTTTTTAAATTTAAATTTCTCTTGCACGTACGTACGTCTCATAAATCTATCTATCTATTCTATTAAAGGAGTAACTAAATACTACGTGTCATTCGAATAGAATGCCAATTGGTTTAACGAGGATTTGCCAAGTGTACATTACTATTTTTACTATTAATAAATATAAATCTATATTTATTAAAATCTCAACAAACAACATTTAAAAGATTTCTAATAATAATAATAAATTTAAAAGTTATTAATGAACATATTAGTTTTTTTCTTTTAATTTTTAAGTTTATATAGTTTTAAGAAAAAAATAAATATTAAAAATTCTGTGTAATACACGGGTTAATAAATTAGTGATAGATAAAAGGAACAAACACAGACACATGTGTTTTTATATATGTCTGTGTGTGTTATCAAATTCTGGGAAGAAATTACACTTACGTGAATGAATGAAACTTTTTTGTAAATTTATTTGATACCAACTTATATTAATTTATTATATTATTTTGCATATATTTGGGTTTAATATGAAAAAGCCAACATGTTTTTCACGTTTTTACGGTTTAGTCCCTCAATGTATTTTTACCAATAAAATCCTTAAGTAATAATGTATTTGTTTATGAGTTTTGGAATTTTCTTTATTTTTTCAAAAAAGTCTACAAGTTTGTGGATTTTTCAGAGAAAAATAATGCAAATATGTTGGTTTTTTATGGAAAAAGTCAGGGTTGATTATGAAAAAACAAAACTTTTCTGAAAACCAAACAATAACTTGAGAGTTTTCTAAGAAAAAATTACAAGGATGCCCTAAATCATAAAAAATATGAAAACATGTTAGTTTTTTTCACATTAAACCTTATATATTTATGTAAAAAATAGATTTTTCATTATAGATGGTACTATGCAGTACTCATTTGAACCCAACACACTCTCAGGTGGAGTTTGGTTCGTATAATGTTTTAAAATGAATTGTAATCTATTAATGAATTGAAATCTGCAAAGAATTGGAATTGGAATCTTAATCATTTTGATTGGCTAAAACTGGAATTGGATCCAATTTCATAAATCGTTGGTAAGGTAGGATGAGATGGGTGTAGAGGTGGATAAGTCTATAAGGTAGTAATATGATGAGATGGATGTGGTAGGGTAGGTGGGTAGGTGTAGGAAATAGGTAATAGTAGGTTGGATTACACGTAAGAGATATTTTTTTAATCAACTACTTTCTGTTTTTAAAATGAATTGAATTCCATCCATAATGTGAAAGAATGTTATTTTTCTCCATTCATTGGAAAATTTCAATTTTAGTGAGATCCAATTCCTTTTTATAGTTGAACTAAACAAATGAAGTGATTTGAATTGGATTCTTTTTCCTTCCAATTTCCTCGAATTCTAGTGAACCAAATGTCACCTTAGTCTCTCACTCCGTATTCACACACACACAGATGAGGGTTTTATGAGACTCCTTTCTCAAATGGATAATAGGATAATCAATTTTAATTTTCACTTTTTGATCAAATATTTTTTATATTTAATCAATTTAAATATTTATTAATAGTTTTCTAAAAAAATAATTATTATTTATTGATACATAAATTGCGAGATTTCATTGGTGTAAACTTTTCTTCTTGTACAAAATCTAATCGACTTTATGCAAAAATAAAAGTTTGTATTTTATACGTAAACAAAAAAATATATTTTTAAAAATATAACAATAAAAATGTAAAGCAATCAATTGTAATTTTTTTTTTATTTTGAAGAAAAGACAAATCCGTTTCTGGGTTTGATGGTTTACTTGAATTTAATCCCTAAACTTTAATAATGGCATTTTTTTGTTCCTATTTTGCTAGTTTGGCCCGGATTTAAACATTGGGTCGTTAAACTTAACTGTCCAACAATTAATTTTTACGAAATGATCATTTTTTATAAGACGTTTTTAGCCCGACTGGTTTTATTAATTCTATTTATAATCCCCTATTATTTTTTGTGTTTTTATTCTTTTTCTTATTTATTATGTTTATTTTATAAATTTAATTATTTTTTAGTACTTTATTTATACACTTAATGTCTATATCGTTTTTTCTTTATTATTATATATTTAAAACCTAAATTTTCGTAAAATAATATAAAAAACATAGATTTTATCATACATATATTTTTTATTTCATTTATTATTTTAAATTTACATTGAACATAATTTCTGTATTTTTATTATAATAAAAAATGCTATGAAATATAGTTTAACTAACGTTGTATTATTTTTACTAAAATTTATAAACAAATGTTATGAAATATATTTTTACGCATATTAGTTTTATTAAAAAGAAGTTATCATACATTCATATACATGTGTGTATAGGGTGAGGTTTAATGTATAATCAATGAAATTTTGTACCACGAAAGGTAATTATGCATAACATGATAGGACTGGTAGACAATCCCTTTTATATGGTGTACAATAGCTCCCGTGTGATGCACAATATTTTCTTTTATGATTCATTGTGGTTCTCCAAGATTCTCCGATAAACACTGGTTCTCCATTGATCCTCATTCTACAGACACACACACACACAATTATCTATATATATATAGAGGTGGGTTCAATGGAGAACCTCCATGCATCGAAGAACCTTGAAGAACCACCATGTACCACCACAAATGCATCACAATTCTCATGTAATGCATCATTATTTTCACGTGATGCATCAAATTCTCGAGTGATGCATCGATTTTTACATTATTTCCACTTGATGTATCAAATTCTTGCGTGATGCATCGATTTCTACTTGATGCATTTCAGTTTTTCTAGCGATGCATTGTGGTTCTTCAAGGTTCTTCGATGCATAAGGTTCTCCATTGAACCCACCCCTATATATATATATATATATATATATATATATATATATATATATATATATATATATATATATATATATATATATATATATATATATATAGGTAGAGAGAGAGAGAGACTCAGAATAAAAAAAGTACCACTCGAAATCGAGTGCATCCGAATGTACCTTTCTTAAAAAGATTTTGTTTTTAAATTTTTTTACGACAATGTTTAGATTAACGTTACATATATGATATATGATATGTGGATTTCAAATACATTCACCAAGTCTATGTCCTTAAAAGTTCTGTGAATGGTCATATATATTTATATGAATGATCATTATGTAATTCACATGATTTTTAACCATTCACATGATTAATTTTTCCGAATACTAATGTATAGAGTTATGACTCTTTTAATAAAAAAAATCTTATAATCATGGTTTATACATGTTTATGTAAAAGAAATTTGTGAATGACATTTCATAAGGGTCCGGTCGATACTCTCGATTATTTAGGATACATTTATAGACTAGATTAAATATACATGTATTTAGGATACTTAAATGTACATATATGTGTATATGTATGTACATTGTGAACAACAGTCTAATAACTTTGAATATTATGAATCTTGTTGCAGATACTACTGAACACATCTATTAACATATGAATCTTGTTTGGATTCTTTTGAATGTTATGAATCTTATTGCATACAGGACCGGTGCTTAGGGGGGTCAAAGTGGGCCTCTGCCCAGGGCCCATATTAGGAGAGGGCCTCAAAAAAAAAATTTAGTGTAAGCCCCATATCTTGGAAAAAAAAATAAATAGGTATGTATTACTTTGGGTTTTGACCTGCCGACTTGAGACCATAGATGAGAGAAGCAGAGACCTACCGCCTACGATACGTGATGTTGTCCGTGTGGCCGTGTGCGAGAATGAAGAGTCGCCGATCGCCGCCGTCGGTTGAGTTCCACGAGGCGTCGACTGTCGAGGCCTCCTCGTCTCCTCCGCTCCTCATTCCTCAACGGCTCAACCTCGTAGAGTGCCAGACAGTCACACACATCCTCACAAATGGCAAAGGTAAGTAACAGTTTTTTTCAATTTCATTCTTATATTTGACAAATTTTGGTCATGTATGAAAATAAACAAAGTTCTATAGACTATAGTTCAGTTCAATTTCATTCGCATTTCGCAGACTATACATGATTCGAAATCTTCTGCCTGGTTCGAAATTTTCTGCGTGGTTCTATAGTTGAGTTATAGTTAATTTCAGAAATCTTCTATTCTTCTGCCTAGTTCGAAATTTTCAGAAGTCGGAAGCCTCTTGTTGCGAGTTTGCGATTTGCTAGTACTGACTACCAGACAACAGACTCTAGACTGGACAGAGGCCCCTCAGGTTGTATCTTTTCATTCTTTCAACATTTTCCTAATCGTTTTAATATTTTATAAATTTCTATGTTTTCTAGATGAGAAAACACGAGTCTGGGTATGAAAAACGTAAAAAGAAAAAACGAATGCTAGGAGGATGGCACGATTCCACAAATAAATCACATGGTACAAAAATTTTTGTAGTTTTAATTTTTTGGATGTTTATAATAATTTTTATTGTATTAGTGAAGTTTATAGGGTCTTTTTATAGTTATTGCCCAGGGCCTCCAAAATCTTGGAGACGGCCCTGATTGCATATACTTTTATGAACCTTTTGAATCATATGAATTTTATTACAAATACTCTTTGATAAATCTGAATTCTTAAGTGTATAATTTTTATTTGTTCACAATATTCACAACGAATAAAGTGTAATCATCTACACGCCTCTTGTTTTGGAGTTGGAGAATGAAGGGGACAACCGATGTTTTGGTCCTTTTGGATATGTAATTAGATATGCATGATGCATGGCATAATGATTCGTGGGGTAACCCACTTTTCATATTAATCAACGTACGTAACAGTGAAAGTGTAGGGAAAAGTTAGAACATGACGTTTATAAATTATATTTCATATATAGAAGCAACTAATTAATTAAGGCACGTTTATTTGCGATATGGAAGAATATTTAATGTTTATAATTAAGTAGGGTACGTACGCACATGATACTAATACACGAGGCTTGCTCCAATTCTAATACTACACAAAAATTATGGTTCATGCATCTGTTAATTTCATATGTTATACATTCAATGATTTACGCGTCTTAAACTTATTTAAGACGCAAATATTAGTTTTATTTTTATCATCTCGATCAGATATATAATATATTTGACTGTTTAAGTTATTTAAACAATGTTTGATTAGATTTTATCTTACGTACTTCTTTTTAATGTTTGCATCAAAAACTATTTACAACATTTGTTAAAACAATACATCTAAATGGAATTATTATCTATGATTATAAAAAAAGATTTTATAAATATTAGTTGTTAACAAAACTCTTATAAAATAGTAATTTTTATATGATATATATATATATATATATATATATATATATATATATATATATATATATATATATATATATATATATATATATATATATATATTCAAGATCAATGGGGTACCACGTTAGACTGGGATATCGGGGTACCGTTCATAGCCAATCATTTTGCATTAAAATTAGTAATTAATACCCAAAATTCTGCTGAAAATTGAATCTCATGTCATTTAATGTGATGGGTAAAATGGGTATGAAAATTTTAAAAAATGAGAATCAAATATTCTCTAAAATCCCAATAATTTCTCAGTTGCAGTTATTAAATCCGTTGCCCATTTCAACGATAACCTCCATTGAAATCGATTTCAAGCTGTCGTCCGCTTCAATTCCGCACATGTTCAATACTGCACATGTTTAATGTGTTTTAACTCTTTATTTTCTCTTGCTGCACATGTTCAAAGTCTTCAAATATGGTTTTAAAGGCAATCCTCTGTATATTGCACATGTTCGGTACCATTATTGAATATGTTCAATAAGTTTTTTTATAGTACTGTTATTATCACATAAAGAAAAGATATACTGCACATGTATATTGCACATGTGCAATATAGGAAAATAGAAAAACCATGTTCACGCAAACACATGTAAATGTACGTAAGGGATATTAAATCCCTACAATTAAGGGATTTTCTAAATCACTACTTATTATCTATTAATTAAAATAAAATTTAATTGACTATAGGAGATATCAAATCCCTACAATTAAGTGATTTCCTAAATCACTAATTATCATCTATTAATTAAAATAAAATTTAATTGTCTATATTACCCTTCTGTACTTCTAACCAAACATTGGTGGACTCCGGTTCCCCAGTCTAACATGGTACTCCATTGATCTCGACCATATATATATATATATATATATATATATATATATATATATATATATATATATATATATATATATATATATATATATATATATATATATATATATATAGATTGGGTTCACATGAGCACCCCTCAATACTGTGAGAACGCGAGAACCACTCTAAAAATTGTGCATCCACCGTATAAAATTGTGCATTTGATAATAAAATTAAATGTTTTTTGATATATTTATGCATTTCATGTAAAAATTTACGCATCTCATGCTATAATTTATCCATTTTATGTACGAATTGTGCATTTAAGAAAATTTGTGCATTTGATGTTCAAATTTGTGCATTTAGTTTATAATTTAATGAATGTAAGTTTTGAATGTAATTTGAGTTTTAAATTATGATATTTATTAATATTTAAGACTAATAATGATTTTAACTAAAACTTTTGATTTTAAAATTTGTGCATTTGATGTACAAATTTGTGCATTTTGGAGTGGTTCTCATGTTCTCACGGTAACAAGGGTTCTTACCGGAACCCAACCTATATATATATATATATATATAGGGAGGTTCAATTGAGAACTTTTATGCACCGAGGTACAAAAGAACCCATATCATCCATTAGATCAAAAAATTGTATGGATTAGATTAATGGCAAAAGGGTAAATAGTTGGACAATTTGATGCATCTTGTGCATTATAGAATAAAACAAAGAAGGGCATTTTGGGGAATGTGCACACCTCATTAATTTTAATATTTCAACAAATAATCAAATAATAAATGCTAAATAAATTCAATTGATACATTTCCAAATTTAACAAAAATTACACAAATTCAAAAAAAGATGATGGAGATCGATGCATTTCATCGTAATCGTGTTTATTTATGCATCGTGTTCAAAAAAGATGCATTTAACAAAAAAAAAAATACATAAATTCGTTATGCATCGTGTTCGTCGTTCATATTTTTTCATTCATGTATGCATCGTGTTCAACTTGTTCATCATTCATCTATGCATCGTCATTATTCATCATCCATTTATGCATCATCATTTTTCGTTGTTCATCGTTCATCATCCATCTATGGTCGTCATTGTTCATCATCCATCTATGCATCATCATTATTAATCGTTCATCATCCATCTATGCATCGTGTTCTTCATAGTCATCATCGGTTGCATCTCTTGTTCATGTTCATCATCATCGTTGTTCATCGTTAATCTTCGTCTTCAAATCATCATCACCATCAAAATCATGAAGAACACGATTAGAGAGAAAATGAGAGGGGGAGAGAGAGAGAGAGAGAGAGAGAGAGAGAGAGAGAGAGAAATGGGGAGGAAAATGAGGAATTTAGTTACTATGAGATTTTAATTCAAAATGTAACTCCTAAGTATCTTTTAATGATTTTTAAAAATAAATTAATTACCATATCTTTAGTTTTCCCTAAATGCTCTTTGTGCACCCTTGTTAGATTATCTTATGCACAAAAGTGCCTCGAGGTGCCCCGATGCACAAAAGTTCTCAATTGAACCTCAATCTACATATATATATATATATATATATATATATATATATATATATATATATATATATATATATATATATATATATATATATATATATATATAGACTAAGGATCTTTTGTGAACACTTTATTCGTTGTGAACATTGTGACCAACCATAAAATAGCTTTTGAATCTTTTGAATCTTGTTGAAAATACTACCGAACATTTTTGTTAACTCATTAATCTTAACAAGTTATTCGCTGTGAACGTTGTGAACAAAAAAAAATACATATAATCATTCATATATATCAACAAGTGTTTGTAATATGATTCATATGATTCAAAAGGTTCATAGAAGTGTCTATTTAAGATTCAGAACATTCAAAAGGTTCATAGTACGTAGTTTTTATAACAAGATGCACAAGATGCATAAGATTTAACAAGATTCATGAGATTCGACAAATTAATTGGATTCAATAAAATCCATAGGATCCAATAAGATTAATGAGTTAACAGAAAAGTTCGGTAGTATTTTCAACAAGACAAAAGATTCAAAAGCTATTTTATGGTTGTTCACAATGTTCACAACGAATAAAGTGTTCACAAAAGATCCTTAGTCTCTATATATATATATGTATATATATATATATGTATATATATATATATATATATATATATATATATATATATATATATATATATATATATATATAGGGGTGAGTTCAATGGAAAACCTATATGCATCGGAAAACCCGGGAACCACTTTATAACCATTGGATCAGGTGATGCATCACGCTGACAGTCGATGCATCACGCGGGAATTTGGTGCTTCATGCTGGAATTTGGTGCATCACGCGGGGAATTTGATGCATCATGCGGAAATTGTAATGCATTTGTGGTGGTGCATGGAGGTTTTCCAAGGTTTTCCGATGCATGTTGGTTTTCCATTGAACCTCCCTATATATATATATATATATATATATATATATATATATATATATATATATATATATATATATATATATATATATATATATATATATATATATATATATATATATATATATATATATATAGGATTGGGTTCTTTTAATAACCTTAAATAATGTGGGAACATAAGAACCAATTTCAGCCATTGGATAAATAAGATCAAGGGTGGATATCAATGGCATTGTTGTAAATATTTTCAAGTATGGTTGGGTCCACTAAGGGCAAATCAGTCATTTTTCCTCCTTCCTTTAATGCAACTTTTCAGAAAAGTTTACATCTTGCTGTCCTTTAATTAAACTATGTAATCATCAATGAGTTTGTCATTAATTTTTTCTTTTTCTTCCATTTTTTCCGGCAAGAAGAAGCTCGATTCCGTCGCCGGAAAACCATTTCGTTTTTTATATTTCACCTGAATCCATGGAGTCGATCAACACATTTCAACAGACCCCGTGTAATATTTTTCCAAATGGTTTTGCAACCGATGAGGAGGTCGACGATTGTTTTTCTCCTAATCCAGGTCATGTTTATATTTGATTCGAGTATTCGTTGCTTTATTTAACGTTTCTTCTACGTAGAATATGTTGCATTCTACGTAGAATATGTGCATTCTACGTAGAATATCTTCCATTCTACGTAGAATATCTTGCATTCTACGTAGAATATATTGCATTATATGTTGTCTGTAACTCTATATATATTTTTGTATTCTATGTTGTCTTAATAAAACTTCTATAAACATTTATAGATTTTGAATTTTTTAATCTGTATTCTACTCATATTTTTTGTTATATTATGATGTTCATATTTTCTAGTCTATTTTATATTTTGAAATTGCAGAATCGGGTAAAGATGAAACGCTCAAGACCTTGCTAAACGACGAGAGCTCTGAGCAAGACAATAGGAAAGGCACGACAAAAAAGATATATTCTACGTAGATTATTTTGTATTCTTTGTAGTTTTTTATAGATTGTCTGTAAATGTATATAGATTTTTGTATTCTATGTTGTTTGAATAGATCTTCAATAAACATTTATAGATTTTGGATTTTTTAATCTGTATTCTTCTCAGATTTTATTATGTTATGATGTTCATATTTTGTATCAGTGTAAATCTATATAGATCTTCTCACATTTATAGTTTTTTTACAGATTGTTTGCAAATTTATATAGATCTTAGGTAAGTGTCACATATTCTATATAGAATACCCCAATTCTACGCAGAATGTTCACATATTCTTCATAGAATACCACTAATCTTAGTAGATTGTTCACATTCTACGTAGATAGTTCACATATTCTACATAGAATATTGTTATTCTATGTAACTAGAATTGTTATACATTTTTTTACATCATAGTTTTGAATCCATTGTTTTAATGCAATTTGTAAAAGATTCCATCATGAGCACCATTGATTGTGATTGTCGAATGTTCGATCGGATTGTGTTGATTTGTATCTCCGTCATAGAATGTTGTATATTCACCATAGAATATTATGTTGACTCCATAGAATATATTTTAATCTACATATAAAGTTGTATAGTATTCATAGAAAATAAAGGATGAAGAGAAAAACTCTGGTGGTTTTTTTTTTGGGAGAAAAAAAAGAATGAAGAGAAAAACGAGGAGGGAATTAATTGTGTGTGGAAAAACGTGCAGCTCCTTTTTCAATGTTATCCTCAATATACCCCTTACCCACCCATTTTTCCAACAAAAAAAACCCCTAAAGCCTTCTTAATTTCAAAAATGCCATCTTACATCTAAGTCATTGATTTCATGAAATCAATGGATGAGATTAGTTCTTAGGTTCCCACATTATTTAAGTTTCTTAGAAGAACCCTCCCCTATATATATATATATATATGTATATATATATATATATATGTATATATATGTATATATATATATATATATATGTATATATATATATAATAATATATGAATATAATATTATATTATTATATGTATATGGTATATATATATATATGTATATCTATATATATATAATATGTACTATCTATTACTATACATATGTATATGTAATATATTATTTTACATATATATGTGTATATATGTATATTAATATAGGTACCTATAGTATACATATATATAAGATTATACAATATACATGAATAATATTTAGTTAAATATACAATATAAGTATATTATACATATAATATTATATAAATTACAATATATATATATATACTAATGATATATGTATAATATGACAATCTATATGTAATATAATACAATATATGTTATATATAAATATATATGTATATATATACACAATATATATGTATATAAATATACTATATCTGTATATATATACAATATATAGTGTATATGATATAAAACAATTAATATGGATAATATATACTATATATATATATGTATATGATATATATATATATGTATATATATAACTTATATATATAGATGTATATGATATTATATATAGCATATATATGTATATATGTAATATATATAGATAATAATAATAAATAATATATAGGTTATATAGATACAGATATTTCTATATATAACTCAGGTAATATACTATATATATATTAATATATATGAATATATATAATAATGTAATATTGATATATAAATATATATATAATATATATAATATAATATATATTAATATATTATATATAGTATATATAATATATATATATATATATGTATATATATATATACTATATAATATATATTAGTTATATATATATTAATATATTATATATTATATATAGATATATATATAATATATTTATGTATAGGGGAGTTCAATAGAGAATCTTCATGTATCGAAAAACCTCAATCTAGCCACAAAACCAGTTTTATATATAGCCCGTATAGAGGAGTTAAACTCATATCATGATTGTTTCCACCTTGTTACCGATTTCCATAATATTACTAATTCTTGCTCGATTGAAGATGGATCTTAAAACAATGCTTACCCGAACACATGTTAAGCAAAAAGTATAAAGTTTTGAACCTAACAATAAATGAGTATTGAGATGAAACGGTATGTAGCATATGAAATCATATGAACAATCGATTGACACATTTCTGAAAGTATGAAACATAAATCAAACACATTCTAATGATGACTTTGCAAATTGTTTGTAATGCACATAAATCCTTCTAATATCGACTGGATATTAATGGAAATCTTTAACCATAAGCATGGGTTGACTTATGTCCATACAAAAGAGGGTTTGTACGGCTGTACGCGCAGATAATCGGTCTCCTTATCAATATTATTGTTTTGTAATGTAATTAACTTCATTTGTACAACCGTTCAAATTTTTAGTGCGTAGCCGGTTCTCATCAAATATTGACAAGGTTCTTAAAATAAATTGATTTGAAAAATTTATAATATCAAATCAAACAAATGTATATTCAATATAGTTATTTTTATTTAACATAACAAATAAATAACTAATTTTCGGTAAATTCAAATTCTTAGACTATTGATTTATTTTTAATATATTATTACCATTTATATATTGATCCGACCCAACTATACTAATTAATTAAATTATCAAACATATAATACAAACAAAATCATGAAACTGACGACCTAAAAGTCTGGCCCATATGATTGAAAAACAAACAACGCTTTAATTGCTTAAAATCTTACTAGACATTAAATCTCTTTCAAATTCAAAAGATAATCTGTAGTATGTTAGAACGATGTAACATCAAATTCAATTGGTTCTCTTTCATTAGTTATGAAGAATTTCAAAGGCTTTTAGATTGAGGATTTTTCTTTTATTTCTTGCCGCTTTCATATTAAAAAAACACAAGAAAAAAGAAGAGAGAAATTGAAGGAACATGACAAGAAATTCAACTTGTTGACTTACGTATTTGGTCATCATATCATGAATAAAACATTAGATGAGTTTAACATGAAAAAATGCGGTATTTAGGAAAGAAAAGCAACTTTGACATAGAATATGAAATTCATGGGGTTTCATATGTGTTTGTACGTGTTTTTAAATGGGATGCAATTATTGGGATTTTCCCCAAAAAAACAAGTTTATTGTAAATATAACATTATGAATTACATTTATAAGCTTTAATAAATAACTAAGAAGTAAAATTTAATTTTTTTTGGTAAGCCGTAGTCATTATGAATTATAACTTTTGTAATGTAAAAAATAATTTATGAATGATCATTCACAAGGAAGTGCGTTCGGTACTCTACGCGGAACCTCACTTTTAAGGGAGAGTGTTTGATTAGCATAAGGAATGTGTAAATTTAGAATTCCCTATAAAAATTTTCGAAAAAGGTACTCTATTATCTATCAAATGCTCAAGATATTTGGTTTAGGTTATGTTTAAACTTTAATGTGAAACAATACAACAAAATAGATGACAATGGCCATTATTATCAAGATGAGTTTTCCAGTAAAGTTATTAGTGTTGCATATCATAAGTCTGGGGTTTGTTTTGACAATGCCTACTAGGCTACTACTACTACGTTTATTGTTTGCATGGCCCCTTAAAAGTTTTGCACTGGGCCGTCTTTCTAAAAGCCCAAATAGTCCACTCCCCTCCCAGTCCTATATAACATATTACAACCCAAAACATCCAATACGTCTTTCTGATTCGAAAGTGGGCTTGAGAAAGCCTCTCACGCGGGGAACATTCTATCTTCTATATATTTATTGGAAAATCACGATTTTAATAATTTTCTAACCATATTTATTATATTAATCACTTTTAGAATTCAACCGAAAAAACTAAAATTGTTGACAACCAGGGCTGTGCATCCTGTGGTTTTTTTTTAATTAAAACGAAACCGAAAATGGATTTTTAAAACCAAAAACTGAGTTTGTGTGGTCTTTTGTTGTTTGGTTTTTCGTTTTTTTGTAGTTTATAAATTAACATTGGTAGCCATGAATGATGATGATTGAAAACCATCTTTTAATATTTAATGTTTAAAAAAACTTCCTTTTTTAAAGTTTTTATGTTTATGATTTTTCTTTCTATTCATGACTTCATGGTTTAAACAATCTATAATCTATAAATAATAATAATAAAGTAACTATACTCTTCTCTTGTGAAGCCACGTGTTATCACCATGAATCGACACGTGGCATTTATGAGTTTTAAAAATAATAAAGAAATTTAATCTAATTCTATCTAAATCTAATATAATCTACTTTTAAATTCAAATCAAATCAAATCAAACAAAATCTAATAGTCTACTAACTTATTAATTATACAATATAAGAAAATAATCACTATCATATATATTTATATAGCTTTGTTTATAAAAAAATAATATTTATATCTTTACCTTTTAATTTATTATATTTTATATATATTAAAAATATCCACGTAATACGCGGGTAATAAACTAGTGTTATTTAAAACATTACATTTATACATATACATATATCCACAAAATTTGTTTGCGTAAAATAACAATATTAAATTCTTAAAATGAACAAGTATATAAAGCACATAGATTGGAAAATAAAATTTCAACTCTTCATCAATGCTTTAGCCTTCAATGCTGTCAAATTGTCAATGCATATACAATAATAAATACATACTCGTATATACTCGTATATATAGTTATATATGATTGACAAAAACCATAAGTACGTAGATACATAATCGTATATAGCATACAAGTACATACAATTTTGGTGGAATTCGGTTAATATTAGTTTGGTTTTTAGATAAAAGTCACGCTGAACCGTAATTTGATTTTTTTGGAAAACACATAAACCAAGCTAACAGTTTTTTCAATTTGGTTTTCTTCGGTTTGATTTTTTGGTTATTCGGTTTCTTTGCTTGCCCCTGTTGACAAGGTAACCGAATGAATCATTAACATCAATAGTCATGCTTGGTTGACTTATTGGAGTAAAATGAGTTATTACTTTTAGTTATTTGATAGATACAAATAATAGTAGGAATTAAATGAATTTAATTAATAATAACAAATTATGAAGTTAATGCACAATTATATATCTAAAAGCATTTACCAGCAAGAAATTAAAGATTTAATAAGAATAAACGATGTTAAATAATAACTATACTTTATATCAACATAAATTATAAATTAAATAAGTTAAGTGAATTATAATAATATATCCAAAAAGGTTTATCTTCTAAACGAATTTATGCAAGAAATGAATTCTTATCAGCAAAATTAAATTGTAATTATTTATCAGTTTTTTATAACCACTACGATTATTTTATATTATAATGTGACTTACTATTTAAAAAAAGATAAACGAAATTTTATTCACCGGACTTTAACATTTTTAAATAATATGTTTCTTGCGATGTCAAATAAAAAAAATAAGTTAAAGAAAATTTAAAATTATTGTTAAGGGTAGACTGAACAATACTAATAAAAATAACTTTACTATATAATTATATTTTATAAATTTAAAAACAAAATTATAATAAATACCCCTATATTAAATATTAATTTTTTTAAAAAATAAAATGAAAATTAAATGTAACTAATTAACTTATTGTTATTAAATACTAAAAAAACTACATTTCATTTCATTCCACGAGATAATGAATAAGAAAATGACCCCTGCTTCCCTATGAACGAAAACAAAGGAAACATAAGGAATCAGGTTCTTTACTTACGGAATGGTTCATTTCATTCCTATCAATATAACTAACATCTTATTTTATTTCAACAAATGAATCATTACACTATATCTCTCATTGCATCGTACTAAACATTGTCTAAGGTCCGTTTGTTTTTTCCTCTATTGTCTGATTGAACTCTTTTGTCTGATTCGATCAGACAAAAAAGGGTAAATCCTGTTTGTTTTTTTGGTTCCGTTCAAACATCTGTTGTCTGACTTTTCTCTTTTCAAAACAGATTTAAAAAATGTATTATGTTTAAATCTACTATCTACTTATAAATTGATAAATTGTATGTATGTAAAAAGACATTTTATTAAATTAAAAAACAAACAATATTATCTAAACAGATTTTAGATTTTTTTAACATCTTATCAAACAGACGGTAAAAAGTGTTTAGACATCTAAAATCTAAAAAAAAAACAAACGGACCCTAAGATGGCGTTTGGTTCGGGTGTTTGGAATTCGATGGAATTGGAATATAAATTTAGTTTGTTTACCATTTTTTATAACTATTGTAAAAGGTTAAATTTTATGTATTTTCCATCAAATTTCCTTATTTAAGGAATTTGACACTCTTTCCAACTTATACATGAATTAAATTCCAATATATACATAAATTAGAATCCGAGCTACAACTCTAACCAATATCAAAAATCATCTTCTAAGTCTTTAACAAATATATTTCATCTAATAAACTGACCTAACCAATTGACAACCTCTAAAAAGATAGGTTGATCATTTTAAGGGTTAGGTTAACTAAATTCTTGAGTAAAAAGGTATCAGGCATCAAAGTATATTTTGTAACCATATGAACTATATCGTAAGTAATGTACGTAAATCCATCCTCTACCAATACGATGGAACACAATATTTCTGATTTTTCATCTTTTTTTTATTTTTCTTCTTAATATAAAAGTCAAACGTTACAATTTTAAAACTAGGATACTTAGCAATTTTAATATAAAGAATGTTTCTAACATAAAACTGACAATACGTGTATCCGTGTCGTGTCGTGTGTCAGATGCAAATTAATTTTACATGTCACGAATTTGTAAAACACGAACACGACACGAATTATAAAACGTGTCTGGATATTAGACAGGAACACAACACATAGAAAATTCGTGTGACACGACACGAATAAATCACGTTTTTAAACATATCACACGGAAACACGGATTTAATCCAAAATTTATTTATTTATAAATCCAAAACATAATATTAAAGTATCAAAGAATTTGAAACCCTAAATAGTAGTTTAAGATGTCAAATACGTGTCATCATTTTAACACGATTTTTATACGTGTTATCGTGTAACGCGATTTTTGTACATGTTTATATAGGTAAATTCGTGTTTCATCTGTATAAAACATAAAACACGAATTTATAAAACATATATACGAAAATCTCATGCCATGAACTTAGTTATAAAAGCAAAGGGTTTTTTAGGGAATGAAAGCAAGTGACATCATAAAAATAGACGTGATACACGTGTAGGACATACATAGAGTAGAGATGTCAATTCATTTTGCTATCAAAAATAAAATAAAGAATATGCAAGTTGAGGTCATTAAATCCTCCGCCTCTTAATTTGGCACAAAAACATAATCACCACCGTCGTCTCATGATTGATTAGCATACATACAACATATCAATCGTCCGTCCTAAGCAGGATACCAATTTTGACCCAACGGGTCAAATGTGCCAAACAAAAAAATAGACCCATTGTAAAAATTAAAATAGAACATATATGTTTTTTAAAAAAATGAAAATTTATAAAACGTTGTAATAAAAAAATTGTTCTTTGGAAAAAATTTCAAAATTATGTAAAATTTATGACTTTTAATTGTCAAACCGTTTGACTCGTTTGCTTGAACGGACTGCACTCCTGGTCCTAAGTTACAATATTTAACTAAAGACTTTGATTTTCACATTTCATATTATTATATGATCAATATGTTATTATCACCAGGACAACTAACATAAGTATATCATCAGGGGCGGATCTAGGAATATTTGTTATCGGTGTCACTTTTTTAAAAGTAAGTTTAATACTTTGATTTTTCAAATATTTTTAAGATGGTTCGGGTCACCGAAACAGGTTGTCAATACAAAATTAACAAATAACAAGATTTTTCTACTTAAAAAAGTATATAGTTATATACCATTATAACTTAAAACCAATAAGTATCGTAAGTTTTAAAGTTTTACAATTGTTGCCTTCGAGTTTTCATCTATTGAAGTCTTAAAGTTTTACAATTGTTGCATTTGTAGGTGTCACTCAAAAAAAATCTTAGGTGTCACTTGAGTTTTTCATACATACGTAACTCAATATTTTGAAAATTTATCGGTGTCAAGTGACACCCCACTTATTATACTACATCCGCCCCTGTATATCATCACAACTTCATAATATATTGATCGGAAAAATGTTACTTGTAAAGTGAAAATAAAAAGTATATGTCAATAGGAATAATGTAGGTATGTGTGTGTGTTATATTTAATACCATTAAAATTAAGCTTGTTTTTTGATTAACTAGTTTTTTTTAACGACAAACTAACTTACTCCTACTCTTAAACTACCCATTTGCCTCAATACAAGACTTCAGAACTTATTTTTACCACCTAAATCCAAACTTGCATTTGACGGGAATCAAACCCGCAACCTCATACTTGCATATCACCACTCTTACCAAATGTGTTAAACTCCATTGGTTTTTAATTAACTAGTTGAAGAGGAAAATGATGCATGTGTTTCTGTGAATATTCGGGTGTACATGCATAGGTAAAGTGAAGTTGGCCTGCCTAAGGGAGGAAATTATAATGTGTTTTTTGGTCTCTTTCAAAAGGAATTAATTCATGACGTACTGTTTAGTACTTTTCAAACCGAAATATTAGGCTACGTACTAACAATCTTCACTAGTTTTGTTTTTTATATTAATTACTAAATCAAACCGTACATACATATATGATATAGGGTTAAATTCGTAGAATAGTTGGTTACTTTTTAAAATGTATCGATATGGTACGTGTAGGGATGAGCTCGGTACCGTACCGAACCGAACCGGTACCGATCCCGAAAATACCGAAACCGAATTATTAGTTTTGGAAAAAACCCGAATATCGAACCGTATAATTTTATATGGTGCCGGTTCGGTTCCGAATACCGAATTTTAGCTAATATAAGAACCGAATACCGAACCGAAAGTACCGAATACCGAATTTTAGCTAATTTAAAAACCGAATACCGAACCGAATATATTAATTCGGTATCGGTCGGTACCGGTACCGCTTCAGGTTCGGGAAATGGTACCCGTCACTCACCCCTAGGGTACATGTACTATTTTAATTATTCATAATATACGTGTACTTTCTGAATCGTTCAAATTTGATACATGTACTACATTTTCATACCAATATGATACCTTTGGTAACCGGTTACTGACTATACCTGTTAAGAGTGGAATTTCTCTTTTTACTAATGTTCAAATTTCTATAATTGAAGCATCAAATACACTTTCTCGTCCTTGTGATAACCTGGTAGGAGAAATCACACAGCACAGTCAACTTCAAAATCCTGCAGACCTCTATAGAAATCTTCAATGACGATCTCCACCGTCCAGATCGAAGAACTATGTGTTGCGAAGCTTCTCCTCAAATTTCACGCAGATCCAACGGTGAACAAGTTCCTACCGACGATTCTCCCACAACTGCGCAAAGCTAGACGAAATAACCGGTCATAAAAAAGTCTAGGTATCATATTAACAATATAAAAAGTACAAGTACTATATCGATAAACTTTAAAAAATATACTGCTATTGTACGGCTTTAGTAATATCATGTATAACATCTTAGTAATATCATAATTGAATAATCGGAGAACGTACAAGTTTTTTGAAGACAAAAGGAGAATGAATATTAATTAATCAATTTTTATCTTCAAATATAATATAGATTATTAACCATCTCTAATATAATTACTTTTTTAAAACTTTAGTATAACTAATTTTTAAACAATCAACTGATAATTTATTCTCTTAACTACTAAATTTGATACATATTTAAAAAAAAATTTATGTGATATTATAATTTACTGTTAGCAGGTGTTTTCATTTGTTGCTTGAATCTTTTGATGTTTTAGCAAGCTAGGTTGTTTAATTTGCTCATTAGAGAAACTTGTGAGTGACAGAGTGGGATTGGAGGACCGCATGCAAACGTTTTATAAATTAAAACCGAGCGTGGAGCCTAAAGTGAATTTTTAAATTGGGAAATTCCTAAAATTCAATAAAATTTTTATTCATTTAATTAAAAATTTACCAGGTAATCTTATACCTAAACCATACCTTTTATATCAAATTAATTTTCTAAGTTTGACGTAAAATATTTGATTTAGTCTTTAAAGTCGGACTGATATGATAATTCTTTTTTTAGTTGCTAACAACAACAATATATTCAGTACATTGAAAAAAGTTTGTAAGATTGTTGATCTCAGATATTATTTAATTACTTTTAGTTTAAAGAACTTATTTTATGGGTTAACAATTTTTTTTATAAATGCATCGAGCAAAGGATTAATCTTTTATTGGTCAATTATATTGATTCTTTTCTCATTTTCTGCGAGTATAATTAATTCTCTTGAATCTTACTTCTGAATGAATAATTTTATACAACTAATTATATGTTTTTTTTTAACATCAAAGAGTAGAACCAAGCCATCACCCCCGAAAGGAACACCCGCCAAATATTTATTGATGAAAGAAAGCTAGCAAGAAGCTAGCAAAAGGTTACAAATAGAGACAGATCAAAAGAACGAGGAATGGTAAACAACTCACAACGACCATAAAAGAAACTTACAATTAGCTCTATAAATGAGCCAAGAAAAAAGATTCGCTAGTAGATCCTCTTTGATTGAAGCAACATCAGGTCTCCGGTTGTTGAAGATTTTCTTATTTCTTGCAATCCAAATAAACCAAATTACTCCCCCAACTACTAATTCCAAAAATTGTTTTCTTTCTTTTTTTTTTTTCCAGCAGCAACACAACCTTCAATCAGTTGCTCCAAAGTCTGATGCTGCGATATGGATATATCACACCATGATACCCCCAATTCCACATCTTTTTGCTAAAGTGACAAGAATAAAACAAGTGTTCCTCAGTTTCGTCTTCCAAATCACAAAACGGACAGAGCTGAGAACCCGAAATGATATTCCTTGCAATTAAGTTCATCCTTGTAGAAATCCTTTTTAACTTTACTTTCCAGAGAAAACAGTTCACTCGAGAGGGGAACCAATTATTCCAGAAGCACTTCACATTTATTTCTTGAAACGAAGCTCCTTCTATCAATTCCCTCATCTTACTAACCGAATAACTCCCAGAGGAATCCCCATTCCAAATCCATTCATCTTTTCCAGGGATCAAAACCACCTTATTTAAAAGAAGTTTCAGCTCCTGCAATTCCTCTAACAAACAACTATTTAAAGATCTGCGAGACCAATTCCAGTTATAGCTTATCACATCTCCATTTTAATTTTAAAGGCTTACTGACCGTACATGCTTTATCTGATTCTATATTGAACAGATTTGGAAAAGAAACTCCCAATGAGTTACTGCCTAACCATTTATTAGTCCAGAAAAACACATTCCTCCCATCTTTTACCACCCTAGTGAAGAAATCGTCAAGATTTAAGTTAAGAGATGAATTGACATACCTGCTTTTACGATATTAAGTCAAGGACCAGCGAAACTTTTCTTTGTCATAGAGCTGGAACATCTACCATCAGATTTGTGAATGGATTTGATAACTTGAACCCATAGAGCTTCATCTTCTCATTTGAATCTCCACCACTATTTAATCAATAACGCTTTATTTGCAGCACTTAAAGAACCTATTCCCAAACCACCAAGTCTTACAACTAATTATATGATAAGCAAAAATAAGACACGGTACATGAAATGTTTTAGGATCTTTATTCAATATTCATTTTATTTTGCACTTCTTAATGTTTGTACGTCTGGAAAATCGATCAAGAGGCGGAAGTTTTTGAAAACGGTGGTAGGAGGATTGATTTGGTTGGTGTGGAAAGCAAGAAACTCAGTAGTTTTCAATAATAGAAAAGTCTTTGCTTCGGTGATAAAGGATGAGATTATTGCAAGTGTATTCTCGTGGTTAAAGTTTAGGACGAATTATAGATTGTTAAATTGGTCATTATGGATGGTTTGTCCCTCCTCTTTCTTTTGATTTTTTTTTTTTAATTTTCTCTTGTATTTGTGCTAGTTTATGGCTAGCTGTTTGAGATTTTTCTATTTAATATATTTCGGGTGTTCTAGGCGGGGGTGATGACAGTGTTGAAGCTTCCGATTAGTTTTACTTTTTGTTGTTCAAAAAAAAAAAACTAGATATTTGAAAATTGTATAATTAAATAGGAGATCTTAAATAATAAAGAACTAGTTTATTGCCCGCGTATTACGCATATATTTTTAATATATATAAATATAACAAATAAAAAGATAAAGATATAAATATTATTTTTTAAACAAAAGTATATAAGATGATATTATTATTTATTATGACCTATTAATTTTGCATATTTCTAAATATATATGAAGAATATTGTTTTCTTATATATTTTTTTAAACTTTTATTATATTATCTTATAAATAATAAGTTAGTAGATTATTAGATTTTGTTTGATTTGATTTAATTTGAATTTAAAAGTGGATTATATTAGATTTGGATAAATTTAATTAATAGGTTAGTAGAGTATTAGATTTTGTTTGATTTGATTTGAATTGGATTTAAAAATGGATTATATTAGATTTCGATAGATATGATTTAAATTTTTTTATTATTTTTAAAATCTATAAATGTCACATGTCGATTCATGGTGACGACACGTGGCTTCACCAGAAATGAGTATAGTTACTCTTTTAATAGTATAGATAGATTAATAGAGAATATAAATAGGAAGGTGAAAAAATAAGTATTATTAATTGGTGATTTATAGGCTTTCTTAAGAGTAATTTCATCCGTACCAAAATCATATCTAACCGGATAAAAACATGTACATTTAGGAAACGAATAATTATCGTATATTATATGGAAATGTCAACTTTAATTCACCCTTATTTGTTTACGTGTATGTTTAGCATGATTGGTTGTAGCTAGTTTTGAGTTGTACCTTTTTAAAGAGCTAAAGCTTTTTTGATTTAATAAATGTGTTTAGTAAAAATAGTTGTAGCTGTAGTTGTAGTTTTAAGTATTAAATGTCATTAAAAGACATAGATATATATTAATTAAATGTTGTAGTTTATAGTTATTTGGTGGGGGTAAAAAAAAATTTCTTTGACCAAAAGCTTACGCTCGTTTTAAAAACTACTTCTAGTAGCTTCTCGTAGAATAGCTTTTAAGAGTTTCAAATCTGAATAAAAAACTTAAGCTTCTATCAACCAAACAAAGTCTTTGAGCTTGTGCTTTAAAAATCAAAAGTTAAAGCTCTAAAAAATTCCTAAAAGTTCCTTACCAAACGCACACTATGAAGAATTTATAAAACACTTTGCAAAACAATTTCACACAACGAAAACATAAAAACACTATAATCCGTTGCCGGATCCTTCAATCAATCATTAAACAAGTTGAACATAAAGAAAAACATATATAGCTTGCTATAGATGATCCATGATGTACAAGTGGGGTAAATGGAATAATTATAATTACTCTATCAATTATGTTAACTTTGTTATGATAATTTATTATTAAATAAATTGTCACTTATTTTTCATACCCTTTCCCTTCTCTTTACTTTCTTACAAGGGGATAATGAATCAATCTTACTCAACAATTTATTCATAAATGTTGTTATAAAGAAAACACTTAAGACGACTGACTCAAAAGCCTATAAATACATGAAAGACCCAAGTTTGGACTAAACTCACATATGTTGGTCATGTTAACCTCCTAAATTAAACTGGCAACTTTGGTTCTTTATAAGTTTATAAATTAAATTAACTAATCAGGCAACATTTTACACGTAAAACGAATTACAAACTAAAGCATACACAAATCTATTTATCATGAACCATTTATTTAATTAGACCCCTTTTAGTGTAAAAGTGAGGCAGAGGGTGTATAAAAAGCACCCAAGACCCTTCTTAGTGATTGACATGTCTCAACCGTTAAAACTTCAGGGTTTCATACATAATTAAAAGATTTTAAAGAAAGAATGTATGTATGTAACCAAGTAAAAACATATGCACATTAATTATACCACTTACCCGATATATTGATTTTTTTTTTGAACAAACAAAAGGTAGAACTAACCGGGAGCTTCGGCAATGTTATCACCCCCGCCTAGAACACCCAAATGCATTAATATATAAAACCACGAAAAAACACAGGCTAGCAAGAAACTAGCAACAATAATACAAGCTCAAAAAAACGAAGAAGGACGAACAACTCATAACGCCCAGATTAAAGAACTATAATTTGCCCTATACTTTAACCAAGAAAAGACATTAACTAAAACTTCCTCCTTTATTCTTGATGTCGATGCTTTTCCATTGTTGAACACCATGTCATTTCTTGCATTCCATACCGCCCAAATTATACCGCCAACCACAGTTTCCAAAAATTTTTGTCTTTTTTCCGACTTTCCAGAGCTGAGAATCAGATCAATAAGCTGATGTAATGAATGATGCTGCTGGTTCATCGATATTTCACACCAAGAAATTGCACATCTCCATAATTCCCTACTAAAAGAACACTTATAGAACATATGTTCTTCAGATTCCTCATCCTTCTCACAAAGAGGACAAAAAGTAGAGCCGGAAAAGACATTTCTAGCAACCAAATTCAATCTCGTAGGAATTCTTCCTAACATAACTCTCCATAAAAAACAGTTTACTCTAGCAGGCAACCATCGATTCCAAAAGCATTTACTATTTATACTTGGCAAAGACAATCCTTCAATAATTTCTCTTAAAGATCTAACCGAATAAACACCCGAAGAATCCCCGTTCCACTTCCAGCTATCATTTCCAGCCCACAAAGTAATACTCCTAAGCAAGTTTTCCAACTTACCAATCTCATCCCTTATTAACCTGTCAAAATTATTACGGACCAATCCCAGTTAAAACTTGTCAAACCATTAACATTAGATATCCTCCTATTTACTAGACAACTTTTTTCAGCTTCAATCTCAAACAGAGAAGGAAAAACACAATCTAAAGAACAATTTCCACACCACCTGTCCGTCCAAAATTTTACTTGGCTACCATTAAGAACTACCCGAGAGAACATTTCATCTAAATTGAGGTTCAAGGAAGAAAGGGACAGACCTAATTTGTAATATTCAACCATGGTCCCGAGAAAGACTTTTTTGGCATGGAATTCACATTACTCCCATCAACCTTGTGAAGAGCTTTGATCACTTTTACCCACAATGCTTCTTCTTCAATTTAGAATCTCCACCACCACTTTATTAACAAAGCTGAATTTGCAGCGCTTAGTGACCCAATACCCAACCCTCCAAACTTTTTAGGAGCCATTACTTTATTTTAACAAACCCATTTTATCTTGGATCTTCCAGAGGCTGCCACTCCCCATATAAACTTCCTCCTACTCTTATCTATCGAATCAATTATTTTCTGAGGAGCTTTGTAGATAGACATGAAATAGAGGGGCAGACTGTTAAGAACTGCTTTACAAATAGTAACCCGACCACCAAAGGAGATATTTTTTGCTTTCCAAGATGATAATTTATCCCCCACTTTTTCCACAACAGGTTTCCAATATTTTGCATTGAACATATTTGCTCCAATGGTGATTCCTAGATAGGTGAACGGAATAGAGCCCATACCACATCTCACTGTCGATGCAAAATTTCTTACTTCCCCTTCTACCACCCCAACACCAAGAATTTTACACTGATATATTGATACAAATCTAGTTATACAAAACCAAAACAAACATATATGTATTTATGTATGTATAAGACCTTATGGAAGCTAGTCAAATTACTTCTTTTTGAAACCGAAATAAGAGATTGATACATGATCGGATATTAAATAAGAAAATCCTAACCATATTATATACTGCTAGTATAGCTTCATTCATTTTCTTGATTTGGATGGAATTATAAATCGATCCATTATGTTCTTTTTTACGGGTAAACTTGAATTCGAGTTGGGAACTCTTTAATTTGTTCTAGAAAGACAAATAATTGAGAAAGAAAGAAAGAAATTCATGGCATATAGCATCACGTTGAATGCATGTTTCAAAGGCTCAAAGTACCCTTTTACTGTTTTTTGCGGTCTTCCAAATCTGCTCGAGTTCTCTAGCAAAGGCTTGCTGGCGTCCAACAACAATGGTGATATGATCTTTCTTATCGATGATCTTAACGTTTGCCCGAGGGACTTTGGTCTTGAAGTTGTCACTACATTCCACTGGAATGAGCTCATCGCCTCGACCATGAAACACATTGATGCTGCAATCCAAGTGGTTTTGAACAGTGTCTAAGTAACCTTCGATCTTCGCTGCAGTCCCACAGATAACGTTGTGAAGTGTGTGCCACGCAGCATTATGTGTGTGACAACAAAAGCCATCGATCAAATATGTCCTGATCCTGTGTAAAATTCACATACTCGTTTATGAAACACAGTGACAACATTTAAGTAATTAAACAGTTAAATTATATTGATTTAGAAACAAGAAAATGTCTTTTTCTATATAATTAATAAGCATTAAAAATCCTTTCTGGGAAGAAAGGGATTTAATCTCAACAACATGTGACCTATGTTTTGGTCCCTTTGAATCAAAATATAAGAGTAGAATTTAACTTAAATATATGATCATTAAGTCTTCAACATTGAATAAAAAACGTATGGACCAACAAGATTTGTCTAATTAAATGGGTGAAACTAGAAAATAAAAATAAATTAATATGAAATGGGCTTAAATAAAAACATATAATTTTGATTTTAAAACAATATTTTGCCGTCGAAAGATGTTCAAGTGTTTATAAATATTTTAGATTGATTTATTTTTTTAAAAAAAAGTGTAGAGATAATAATATATACAAGCTTAAGATCGAAATGAAGAACAAGATATTGATGAGTTGAATTGACTTTTTGCTAAATTACAAATTTACTGATAATAATTTATATTATAGTCTGATACTTGACCAGGGTGTTTGCTTTTGAGTTATAAACGAGATTATTAATTTATTACGTTACAATAACGCAAATAATTAATTCAAAGTATTTGGATTGCATACGTTAATAAGTTATTATTTGCTTTTAGCGTTAGTCCTGCCACACTTTTTCATAAGTTAAAAATTGTAGCTTGTCTGCTTAATAAGTGATTATTTGGTCATTTTACAAGTTAAATCGTAAATACACACTTTAAAAACTAATTATTTGATATGATAGCAAACAGCAGAAGCTAAATTCAGCACTACATTTCCGGCAGCACTTTTGGTTACAACTATTATCTGATTATTAGTTTCCAAAACGTTATGGCATTTTTTCAAAAGCAAATTCAAACACCCTCGACATATCAAGCTGTAACGCAAAATTAAGTTGATAATTTAATTTGGAATAAATAAATAGAATAATATAACATGCGGTCACTATATATGGCTTTTACTATATATTAATAGCAAAATATATTGTCTTTAATTTATTGGTAAAAATTTTATAAAAATAAAACAAAATTGAGTTGAAAAGTGTTGTCAAACTCATTAGTTAGTCAGCAAACAACCAGAATTGATGCTCGTGCGTGACCTTGTAGAGTTACGAAAGTCAAACAAATCGAATGGGAGTAAATCGGTTATATTAATGAGAATGTCATTAATCACCACATATATAAGATATCAATTTAATTTTAACCTCATCACTTTTATCCACTTGTGACCGACTAACCATATCATTAAAGACCTATTAATTAATGGTCTCACTCTCAATTGGTGACCATGACCCCTCTCAAATGCATAAACATTAAATTTTATATAAACATTTAAATTATTAATAAAAAAGGAACAAATTTTGCAATTTTTATGAATGTTAAAGATTGCAACTTTTGGGATTTTGAAATGAAATAAACACCGTTTCATTGGAAATTAGTCTGAGATGCATCCTGTCACACGTAAGAAGTTCATTAAGATGTTGATGGTATGTGTGTGGGGACAATTATTAAGGCAAAATAGATGGCAATTTTTTTAATTGTGTATTTATTAAATATAGTATGTTCATTTCATATCTTTTAGAAACTTAATTAATTTAATTATGATCGATTCGGAGAAGTTTTTATTAATATAACGATGCATTGAAACGGTGGCGTTGACCGGCGGAAGAAGAAATTAAATTTTCACCTGTTTCTGGTGATGAGTTTCGCCAGAAATTTCCAGGTGCGGTGGTGCTTGCAGATCAGCAAACAAATCGTCCGGCTAACATGCTCGTACCAGCAAGCCATCGACGCTCCGAATGCGATCAATGGCCACACCTGCCGTGGCGCCACCTTTCGCATCATATACTGCGTCGGCTCCTCCCCTTTGGGCGTCGGAAAATACGGCTGCCAATGCCACATATACGTACAATTCAAATATTGATTAAAAATGTGTGTCTATGTGTAAAATAATAGAATTAACTTATGATTACCGGTGCGAGTAAGGTGAGGGACTTGACAGAATTCGGGTACTTAACCGCGAGTGCAAGCGCCAGAATGCAGCCTAGAGAATGAGCCACGATGTGAAATGACTCGACCTTGTTGGGTTCAAGAACAGACCTTTCAATCATGTCTAAATGCTCTTTCATGGTGTAGAGCGAATCGTGCGGCTTCGGGCTTTTCCCAAACCCGAGAAGATCGATAGCAAACAATCTGTATTTCGATTTGATGGATCTCGAGAAGTTTGGGAATAATGTCTCGGTCCAAAATTCAGATGATGAAATAAACCCATGAATAAATAACACATTCTCACTAACATTATCTGCAATAATAATAGTTCCAAGCACAGAAATCATCGATCTTAATAGTAGTTTTAATAATAATAAATAGTGTTGAAAGATGAAAAGAGTTTCCACACCTTTCCGCCCTCGGGTATGAACAAAAAGAACATCTTTACACGAATTCGACCATGAATTACAAGTATGACAATCACAATCGGACCATCGCGGAACAGGGTGGGACTTGTGACCACCAATCTTTTGTTGAAGCATCAGAATGAAGCGTGATTGAACATTAGCTTTATTAACCGAAGCAACCACCTTACGTTTAACAGCGGCTTTGGAGACGTCAGCAGCCATGGATGCGCGCGAGTAAAGCGTATCAGAGATTTCTTCTAAGTGTAACTTGTTGGAGGTAGTAAGACAAACGATCTTCTCGGCCTCCCCATTCTCAGGCACCAAAATGTTTGCATTGTTAATGATGGTTTGAGTTGGTGAAGAACAATAACAGGGCTTCCATTCAGCCTCAACAAAGAAATCAATGGTCTTGTACACATAACATAACAATACATCAAGAAGATCGAGCACTGAAAACACAATGAAGCTCAAGAAATCATTGACCAGCTTTCCGGTGAATCCAAGAAGTGAAGTGGTCTTCTCCATGAAGATAGGGGGAAAAACAAAGTTTTCTGGGATCGATGATGGTCCCAAAAGAGAAGAATTGATGGATGACGAAGATGGCGAGAGTTAGAAAGATTGCATTTTGATATTGAGAAACAGAGATTAAGGGGAAATGTAATAGTAATGGAGTTATGGAGATGGAAATATGAAGAATGAAAGCGTGTGAAATTGCGATTAAGGAGGAAAATGTAGGTGTTGGTTGAACCGCCGGGTGACTTGTCAAGAAACAAAAATATTTCCTCTCTGTATTTAACAAACCCATTAGAACTTACAAGATGTCCGTACAACCATTCGGGTGGGTCAACACTACAAACTTCATTACTCCAAATCAAAATTTCTTTCCCGGTACAAATCTTAATTACCTTTTCATCTCATTATTATATTATTAAAATTAACATATTGCATAATCAATGATTTATGATTATACCGCCTGAAAGAAAAAACAAAAATCAAACCGAACCAAAACCCATAAGAAATCAGAAAACCAAACTGTATCATTTTGACTTTGCATAGAAAATCATGTGTTTACGTATTGATTTATGTTTGGTCATATGAATAAAAAAACCCAAATTATTGGATATATAATCTATCAAACTATCTAACAAATCTTTATTATCTCACAATCTTATTGCATATACTACAAAACTCTTCTATTAACCTATTAATGTTATTGGATCCTATGAATTTTGTTGATTCCTATAAATTTGTCGGATCTTATAAATCTTGTTGAATCCTATGAATTTTGTTGCAAACACTGTTATAAACCTTTTGAATGTTATAAATCTTGTTGCAGACACTTCTATGAACTTTTTGAATCATATGAGTCTTGTTACAAACACTTGTTGATATAAAATGAATACTTATATATAGTTTTTTTTATTTGTTTACGATTTTCACAACTAATAAAGTATTCACAATGGATCTCATCCATATGAATTATATTACGTGCACAAGCATATGTAATCATGTATACATACACACTACTGACATAATTAATATTAAAATATAAAAAAATTAAAGAGTTTATTATGAAAAAACCAACATGTTTTCCAACTTTTTAGCGATTTAGTCCCTCCATATTATTTTTTACCATAAAACCCCTCAAGTTACTGTTTCGTTGTTGGTTTTAGGAAATCTACCTGTTGTAACCGGTAATGTGTCCATGTGGCAAATTAGGTGTCAAATGAATGCTTACATGTTAAATGAAAGATTGTGTGGAAGGTTACGTGGCATTTAAACATCTTCAAATATGACATTAGGGCAAAAAAAACCCCTCATTTCTTCTATGAAGAAAGAAACCCCCAAAAAAACCCCTAGTTTCTTCTCCCATGACATCTTCTACATCGGTGCACTGGAATTCCGAACGTGAGCCAATCGATTATGTTGGGCGACATTGCTACTGTGGACTACGAGCAGTAAGAGACACATCATGGACCATTTGGAACCCATGTAGAAGGTTTATTGGATGCTCTAATTACAAGGTAAGTTTTAGAATTCTGTAAATGTTGTTGACTAGAATTCTGAAATGTGGTTACTTGGTTTAGGATCCAAAAAAAAAAAAGCGCAAGTATTTTCAATGGTTTGATCATGAGCTTCCCAATGAATGGTACAAAGTATCTATTACACAGATGTATAATGATCTGAAAGAGCTTATGAAAATTCGATTTTCAAAATGAAAAAATGCAGGTAGAACATTTGAACTTCGATTTTTATTAAAATTTGAGTAAACAAGCCGTTAAACTTTCTAAATTACCCTGGCTTTGTTTTATACATATTGTTTGGTTTGATTAATCATTTATCATTTCTTTTAATTTTTTTAAGAGGATTTTTAGTATGTTTAAATGAAATATTGAAATTGTTTACACTAAGAACTCTTTTAAGTAATTATAATTACACATAAATAAATATTGATATGAAAAATAAAGAGAAACCATTAACTTTATATTATTTTTCATGTTATTGAATTTCTTCGTAATAAGTAGAAAGAGAAATCAAATTTGTATATTAAACCTAGTTCCCTACAACAGGCTCTCATTACATAATAAAAACGTTATAAACCTCATGTGATCATATTATTTCGATTTCATCAATGCAAATGCTTCTTAAGTGTTTGTTAATAATTAATCTATAAATTATGATTATTGGTTTGTTTGTCATACCATTTATTATATCTTATGAAGCCTAAGTTTATGATTCTTAAAAGCTCCAAGTTTTTTTTAATTTTACAAGTTGTGTTTGATAAAAAAAAATTTCTTGGAACTTATTAGAATAAACTACTTCAAGTTACTTGTACTTATGGAAAATAAAATTGTAAAAATAAATCAATACGACTATGATTTTAATTTGGTTTATTTATTATCTATCATATAATATTACAACATACATATATTAATAAAATTTCAGCTAATTTTACCTATCATGTCCACATATTAACAATATAACTATTTTCAAACGTGGTTTCACTGTTCAATTGAACAGTGAAGCTAGCTGTCAGGCAGCTGATGCAGACAGGTAAGCAGCTGACTTATTTTATTATTTTATATATATTATATAACATTTCTGTTTTTCTCTGATAACTTTTGATATATTGTATTTTATTAAAATTTGAATATGTCATTACGATCGCATTATTTTTGTCTACATTCTGACATAAAATTTATTATCGTCGGAACCAATTTTTTTTAAGCTGGCAGACATGCAGCTGATTAAATATTTTATTTTATATACAATGTATAATTGTTATTTTTTCATATTATAACGTTTGATGTATTATATTTTATAAAAATTCAAAAATAGCATCATGACCGCTTTTCTTTTATCTACATTTTAACATAAATTGTATTTCGTGTCAGCTATTTTAAAATGACAAAATTTTTATTATTTAGTTGATTGATCGATTACACTCTTTCACTGTTCACCGAATAATAAAGCTAGCTGGTAGACAGGTAAACGACTAACTTTTTTTATTACTTTATATATATATATATATATATATATATATATATATATATATATATATATATATATATATATATATATATATATATATATATATATATATATATAGAATATGGTTCGAGAGAGTACCATCCAAATGCAGCGCACCAGAAGGTACCACCTTTAAAAAAACTTTTTTAAATTTTTTTTTCATAAACATGTTTTAATTAACATTATGAAGATCGTATGTAAATTTCACATACATTCACATCTCCTAGCTCATGAAAAATGATGTGAACACACACTTACATAATTTTGAAGACATGTGAACATGCATTTATGTGATGTGTGTTTTCATGCACTTAGAGTGTTCGAATTTGCGTGAAATTCACATATGATCTGTGTAATGTTAATTAGAACATGTTCATGAAAAAAAATTTCAAAAAAATTACTTTTAAGGGTGGTACCTTCTGGTGCGCTGCATTAGAGGTGGTACTCACTTGAACCTAAATATATATATATATATATATATATATATATATATATATATATATATATATATATATATATATATATATATATATATATATAACATTTTTGTGTTTACTATGATAACCTTTGCGATATTATATTTTATTAAAATTTAAATATATTATTATGATCGTATTATTTTAATTTACATTGTTTCATAAATATCGTATCGGATGTTATTCCCGCCGCAACGCGCGGGTAAAAATACCTAGTACTTATAATATTTTGATTTACTCTTACATATCGGTTTAATTGCTTTTAAGTTTTTTAAAAACACTTGTAGTTTGTAGTTTGTAATTTGTAATTTGTAATTTGTTTGTTAACTTTCATTTCGTAACTCACTTGACACGTTTTATTTATATTTAAAATTTTATCATAAATTATTTTTTAAAATTTTATCGATACTTTAGATTTTTAGTTTTTTCTAACGACAAACTAATCTACTTCTAAAGTACTCATTTGCCCCAAATGGGGACTTCATAACTTACTTTCACCACCTAAATTTAAACTTCCATCCGACGAAAGTCGAAATCGTGATCTCTTAATTGCATATCACCCTCATACCAGATGAGATAAACTCAACTGGTTTTTAGTTGACTTTCTATATAAAATATTATAGCAGTTACCAAAAGTAAGCATTTTTCTTAACCATCATCATATTTCTCCATATATTTCAGTCATCTCCGAAATATAGAAAATTAGATTGAAAGAATTTGACTTGGTGAATATTTGGAAATAACCGCAATATTCGTTGTACTTTTTCTTTTTCCAAATGGTTATTAGTAAAAAGTTTGAAATGGCATTATTCTTCATTATCGGTGCGAAATTTAAGTTATAGATAATGATTTATGTTGGATAAATTGAATTTTTTTATACACCTTTTCCATTTCTTTTTTGACAACAGGAATAGCTTTCTAAGCATTTCAAGATTCATCATATTTGATTTAGTCCAACTCTTTCATCTTCCGATGGCCTATCTACAAAACAAAGGATTGATGAGACTGTCATATATTTAATTTTCTAGTTAGTATTGAAATATTCTCATTAACAAATTAACTAATTTCTTACATTATGATTTTATCTTTAATTTTATGGTAGCCGAAGCTGAAGCTTTTATTAATAGATGTGGTTGGTAAAGTAGTTGGAGCTGAAAAATATAAAATGACATAAAAATCCATATAAATAATTAAATAAAGTAGAATCATAATTAGTTAACGTTATTTTAGTAATTTTAATTTTTAAAAGAGTAGCTAATGGTTTTAATGAACTCCTGGAAGTAAAATCATTCAAATGCAGCTGATAGATAAAAGATAGCTGGAGTTTTTGAAAACTATAATGCGACGTTCGGTTCGCCATATGTTTATTCCATGAATGAAATCTGTCAAAGAAATGAAATTCTGAAAGAAATAGAATCTTCTGAATCCAAATATTGTAGTTTGTTTGGTTGACAAGAAATGAATGGAATTCAAATCCAATTCCTTTGATATTTTCTCTTTTGTTTATAAATTTGTCAAATGAATTGAAGTATGATTATGACAAGTGACCAAAGTATATTATTAATAATTTTCCAATATTTTTGAATTTTAAAAGTATTTTAAAAAAATGATTATGACAAATGACCAAAATATAACATTAAATATTAATGTTTACTACATAAGAAAAATAATATCTGATGTGATGTGTTAAGGTGGGCTAGGTGGCATGGCCGCATGGGTAGGGTTGGATTAGGTAGGATGAGTTAAAACCAGTGTTGTGATATAATATGATAGGATGATATTAAGTAAGGTGGGTGTGTATAATGTAGGGATTTCGGATTCGGATATCGGATTATCCGAATATCCGAAAATTCATATTTTTTTTAATTTTTTACAATTAAATCAAACATTTAAATATCTAAAATACAAATTCAAATATCAAAATACATATTAAAGATAAATATATCACAAACTAAAAATATCTGGAATTATTTTACTCAAAATGACCAAAAACTAAAATGTATAAATATTAGTTAATAAATCTATAATATCAAGATAAAACTAAAAACATATATTAGAATAATAATAAACATTCAATATTATGTAAATAATCAATACTAAAGATATATAAAAGTTTATAAAAAAATTTATTTTTTTGATTTTCGGCCGAAAATTTGGAATTTTACTATCCGAACCCAAAGTTTCGGATATTCGATATTCAGATCAGATTTTCGGATTTTTATTTCGGATGCTCGGATATTACATTGTTTGGGTTTAATTGGTTTAGAATAGTGGAATTTTACTACATTCTACCGTTGTCCAATAAGAGTTTTCATATTTTGAAAACGGATTATTACATCATCATCCAAAACATTGACGAGTAATTCTTTCTTTGTGTAGCTTAATGTTAAACACTTAAAACCTTAACTCTTAAACAAATAATAATCCAAATATCTAAAACAACAAAGAACTTACTTACAAAAATCAAACAAGTAACAATAAAACAAACAATACACTGCTACGCCTCTCCTCATCGAAAAACTCACTCCATAAAGATAGATGGCTTGACCGTTTGCCGTCAATCAAACTAGCAAGTCGTTGATTCTTTAGATGCTTAATAACATCTACATGTTTAGACAATGATACAGCTAAAAGATCGACGATAAACGTTTAGTGATTCTGAATATGGTTATATTGATCGATTATTGTTACACCGCATGCGTTAACATATTATTTATGCAATGAAATATATGATAGCATATTACAAAGAGAAATTAACACAAAACTACATAAACTTGAATTAATGAGATGCACTTGGATCAATTAATTACATTACATAGGACGGTGACATATATATTAATATTAATACATACGTACCCTATAGTATCTATCAATAGATAGGTCAGGATTCATGAACTTGCAACGTAAGTCGTTTTCGGTGCTATCTACCACTTAATTGTATAAAGAGTTTGCTTGGTTGTTGAATCTTCAAAAGTTTTGCAATGTACAATTTTGTGACACTAAAATCACTTTAAAAAATCATTGTGAATTCAAAATTTTCAATAACAAAATATATATACAGAGGGGGTTCAATGTAAAACACAACATGCATCAGAAAACCTCTATGCACCACCACAAATGCATCACAATTTCCGCGTGATGCATCATTATTTCCACATGATGCACCAAATTCCCGTGTGATGCATCGACTTTCTGCGTGATGCATCATCTGATCCATTGGCTATAAAGTGGTTCCCCGATTTTCTAATGCGTATAGGTATTCTATTGAACTCACCCCTATATATATATATATATATATATATATATATATATATATATATATATATATATATATATATATATATATATATATATATATATATATGGGTGGGATTCATTGTGAACAAGTTATTCGTTGTGAACGTAGTGAACAAATAAAAAAAATACATATAATCATTCATATATATCAACAAGTGTTTGTAATATGATTCATATGATTCAGAAGGTTCATAGAAGTGTCTATTTAAGATTCAGAACATTCAAAAGGTTCATAGTACGTAGTTTTTATAACAAGATGCATAAGATTCAACAAGATTCATGAGATTCGACAATTTAATTGGATTCAATAAAATCCATAGGATCCAATAAGATTAATGGGTTAATAGAAGGGTTCGGTAGTATTTTCAACAAGATTCATAAGATTCAAAAGCTATTTTATGGTTGTTCACAATGTTCACAACGAATAAAGTGTTCACAAAAGATCATTAGTCTATATATATATATATATACATATATATATATACACACACACACACACACACACACACATATATATATATATATATATATATATATATATATATATATATATATATATATATATATATATCGTACCACTAATTATAACCCGATTTTTCAGCTTTTAAAAACTCGGTTTACTATAATTATAACTCAACTTTAATTGTCAATTTCATAAAATCTAAAATTGAGGACTTTTCTGGAAAAAAAAATACCATGGGGGACCAAAACGTACGTAAAAACCATAAAAAATATGTTGGTGTTTTTGGTAATATACACTACTCCTCCTCCTACTCCTCATCATCATCATTACTGCTGCTACTATCATCGTCGTCGTCATGGTTATCAATTTAACTTTTTGTATATTAATCTATTTTTTTATTAAATCCTCTATATTTTAATATATTTAGTTAATTTAAATTACAAACCATTTTGCAATTTAGTTTTTCCGAACAAAAAATACTACAAAACCGTATTGTTTTTAAGTTTTTTTTAACCAAAAAACGATGGATCATTCTGATTTTTTGCTTTTATGAACGAAAAATTACACATCATTCTGTTTTTATTTTTTTTCAAACGTAAAATAATACGAACCCTTCATTTTTTAAGTTTTCTCAACTAAAAAATATGAACATTTCATATTTTAGTTTTTTCGAACGAGAAAAACCACGAACTATTTCGATTTTAGTTTTTTGAACGAAAAACAGAATGTTTTCGTTCAAGCAATCAAACCATTTTGTTTGATTTAGTTTATTTGAATGTAGAAGAATCATAACCCTTTTCTTTTTTAGTTTTCTCAATGGAAAAAAAGGGAACTATTTTTAGTTTTTATGAATAAAAGAATAAGAATTGTTATAGTTTTTGTGAACAAAAAAAACTATAAAACATTATGTTTAGAAAAAATGGTTTGTATTTTTTTTATATTTGGAAAAACTTAATAATAGAGTGATTAGTAGTTTTTTAATTAGGAAAAAACTAAATTAAAAACCAATTGTTGTTATTTTTTTCTTTATCTTTTTCACGTTTCTTTGTTTTAAAATTTTTCCAAACCGTTCTATTTACGTTTTAAAAATATACAAACCATTTTCTTTTTTAAAAAAAACAGAATGATTCGTAGTTTTTTGTGTTAGGAAAACTAAAAAACAAAACGGTTCCTTTTTTTTTCGTTCGAAAACTAAAACCGGAATACTTCTAGGTTTTTCGTTCAAAAAAACTAAAAATATTAAATTGTTCGTATTTTCTTCGTTGATAAAAACTAAAAAAGGAAAGCGTTCATATTATTTTTACGTTCGGAAAAACTAGAAACCAAAATGGTGTGTAGTTTTTGCATTTGTAAAAACTAAAAATCAGAATGATTTGCAGTTTTTTAATTCGAAAAAACTTAAAAACAAAACTGTTTTGTAGTATTTTCGCTCGAAAAGACTAAAAAATGTAAAGTGGTTTCTAATTTAAATTAATGAAATATATTAAAATATTGGAATTTAACAAACAAATAAATTAATATATAAAAATGTAATTAATAAGCATAATATTACACCTTTATACATTACTCACTAATGAAATCACTATTTATAAGTGAGTTTTGCTATTTTGTTCCTCTCACATCAACAAAGAAAAATAATTTATAAATGGAATTTGCTAAAATGTGCTAGAGTTGAAGATCTAAGTATTAATTATATTTTATTGTGCTAAAATGCACTAGAAGAAGCTTTTGTTAAACACTATTTAGTGGTGGGGTTTGCTAAAGTGTGCTTATAGATATTTTATTATTATTTATATGTAAATTATATAATGCATATGTCTCATGTTCTTATATTTTTTTTTGATTTAAAATTTATATATTTAAATACTAATTAATTCATTATTTTGGTTAAATAATTTTTGGTTTATAATAATTTTAATGTTTTAAGAATGTCTTATTTCGGTATCTTTGTGATTTATTTTATATTCAGTTTAACATAATGTTTGATTAATTCTAATTTGTTTGTAATGTTTAGTTTATTAAATATTTTTTTATTACTAACATTATTATTTCAAATATTGACCACACCAATAAAAAAATTTAAGAAAATATTTTGTTATACTATATTATTAGTTTATCGTCATTTTCGGTTATAAATCATAACTTTTGTTTATTGTAAAAACCAGGGTTAAGTATCATTTTGACTATTTAACTTTCAAAATTTATCTTATTTAGCCACTAAATTATTTTTTGTCATGATTTAGCCACTAAACTTTAGTTTAGTGTTCTATTTTGGGGAAAATGAATAAAACTAATGGCTAAATCGGTACAAAATATGATAGTTTAGCGGCTAAAGCGGAACATTTTTCAGTGGCTAAATCGGTAAAAAAAAAGTTTAGTGGCTAAATCGGGATAAAAAATAGTTTGATGGCTAAATCAAAAGGAAAATCTAAAAGTTGGAAATCAAAATGACACTTAACCTTAAAAACTACGATAGATGATAAACGTTTGTTTTATAGCTAATGTCATGTGTTTTTATATGTGTGTGTGTGTGTGTATGTATGTATGTATGTATAATTTGGTTGGTGATTAGTTTTTTCTCCAACCTATTCATTTTATTTAATTTTATTTAATTTTAGTTAGTATAATTTTAAAAGAATTTTTTATCTTTTATGTTAAATTATTATTATTAATTATTTTATAAATAAAGTATGATTTAATCGTTAAAACTGTATTTATTAAAGTATATAAAATACATAGCTATATATCCGTCGCAACGCACGGACACCACATAACTTGTTAACAACAACAATGATAAGAGTTTGCAAAAAGGTCCTTTAATCATAATTGCAAAAAAAAAAAAAAAATTCATTCAATCTTAACATAAACTTTAAGAAAGAACGTTTTTTATAACATTTTGATTGATAAAGTACAGTCAAATTGTCAATGCAATTTAAAGAAAAAACAAAACTTTTTAATCGATGAGTAGTTAAAGGACTAAGCAATTAACTTAAAAAAAATAATAAAAGTACTAGACAAATTAAAAAGATGGCACTACAAGTTAATTTTATATTTCTATATACTTTAACTGAGGACAACCGATAAATTATAAGTTTCATATTTTTTTTAACACGAATGAAGATTGTATCGTTAATTTCAATTTACACATCTTTCAACATCAACTTGTTTCATTATCAACTTTTGTTGGTGTGGTTCTTTTTAAATTTTCAGTCATATGTTATATACTCAAACTATTTTTAGGTTACAACAAATTAGATTAATAAACCAAATAGATATAATGTAATTATACATGTTATCCTGATTACAACCCCATTTTTGGACCCGTTTGATTCACCACTAGAATGATAGAATCTAATTGTAAGAAAAACATCCAATTCTAATTGCTAGCATATCCTAATTTTTGACCAAATCTATTTCCTTCACAAACATAATGAACCAAATCTATACTATATATAATGAGAAAACCACTTGAAGTTTCTGGACCATTGGATGGAAAAAAATCAATGGTCCAGATTAATGACAACTCATAATTATTTGTGAAATGTCTCTTGTACCCTTAATTAAAATCAATAATTATACATATGCCATTTTTTTAATTCATTTTCCAAATTTACTACATTACCTTAATTACATTAAATTTGATTCTAATTTTTTCATTAATGAATTAATATTTACCTAAAATAAACATGTGTCATTATTATCCTTAATAATCATAGTTAAATTCAAATGTAAAAATTTGAATTTAAATGTAGAAGTGTAGAAAATATTTTTGTTAATTATTTTGCTGACAAGATTTAAAATTTAGTTAATAAAACTTCAATTGTGAATATGATAAATTTTGATTGTTGATTTTCAGATATTCCATTTTTATATTTTATCATTTTCAAAATATATACACATTCACATAATTGAAATTTTTGTTTCTTACATTGATATTTCATATTTGAAGTTAATAAAAATTAAAAGAAACATTTTTTTGCAAACACATATTATCTGTTTTTAATAATACAATATAATAATATTTTTTTAATTAATATCAAACAACTAAGTATTTTTTTATCTTTAATTAAATAGCTTTCAATTTTTTATTTTATTTATATATAAATTTTATAATAATTTATTTAAATATAAAAAATATGTATTTTCTAAATCAACTCATGTAATAGATGGGTTGATTGACCCATATATTATTATAAAACAAAACAATTAATGTCACATGTCACTTCTACAATACAAGAAAATTTTATTTTTCCACATCTTTTTTCAAATTTTACACCTTAACTTAATTGCATTAAATTTTGACTTTATTTTTTTCATTAAGTAATTAGTAGTAAATTAGATTTTATAACATTTAAAATTAATGTTTACCTCCATAATAATCATAATTAAATCCAAATGTAATAATTTGAATTAGTTATGGAAATTATTATTATTATGTATAATAAAGAAAAACATCAAATGTCACGTGTCACATCTACTTTCACCAAAAAGATAATTACAACTTATAAAAATAAAAGATAAATAAATATTTTTAAATAAGATAAATATACTCTATTTTTTAATCTGTAAATAATAAAAATAAACACAATTATTATTTTTGTATGTTTTTATTTTTACTCATATACATTTTATATAAATAAATTTGATAAAAAAATATCCACGTAATACGTGAGTTATAAACTAGTACTACCTTATATCGTTGCTATTAAATATTCGGTTGTCTTTCTTTTTTATTCTTTTTCGTATTTGTAAGTACGATATATAAATTTATTGTTTTTGAGAATGCTTAAAAATGATTAAAAAAACATATTTGTTGTAAATACATAATGGTAACTACAATTCTTAAAAAACCTTACTTTATAGTTTTTAAGACTTTGATTCTTGACTCTAACCCGACCATACGTACGAGAATCCTATTAAACACTAGAAATATGCTAGAGAAATACGAAGGATAACACACACATAATTTAGATTAATCTAACCAATATAGAGGATTTTTGGGTAATCCGTAGATAATGACGGCTATGCAACAATTGTAGATAAGGGGAAACATTATTCATGCCTTCAAATGCCATCCCATGCATTCTGTAATTCCATAAAATCAAGAAAGAGCCTCTCTTACCTAAAATATTATATGAGTTAAACAATAAAATGATTGGTATGCTTAAATAACGGGTTTAAAAATTAAGTTAGGAATGTGGTTATGACATGTGACAAAATTTAATGAAGATATGAGGAGTGGTAAAATGTTTATGTAACATGTAAAATATCGTATGTACTTGGTTATTTTTTAGGCACATGAATTAAACAAGTGTATATTTACGTTTGAACTAATTAATACAACCATTTACTGACACTAACAATGAGAAGACATCTAGTAAGTCTTGAACTATGTACGGTAATAATAAAGACAACTAGATGCAAAAAAATTACTTGAAGGTAATCGAGATTAAGGAACCTAGTAACCAAAGCACTAGAACAAAAGGATGAAATGAATGTTGTGGTTGTCTCGATGTTCAAACATCGGATAGAATTAAGTACTTCAGATTAAAAAAACTAATAATTACAAGAAATTGGATTTATAAGATGATATAAATAATGAATTTTGGGATATGACAGGATGAAGACACATGGCTTTTGTATTAAAGGCTAATTCACAACCAACTCTCGCTGAGGTTTTTTAATATTAACTTGACATTTAATCCGATTGTAGCCGGATAAAAGTTATATGTAACATTTATATTAAACAAAATAAATCGGTTAAAAGTTCTACCCGACATTTATGTTAAACTTAATTAGGTACAATATTCTCATCGGCATCATGTAAGATTTATCCAGTTATAATTGATTAAAGGTTAAAAATATCAATCCATATGGGGTTTATTTCGACAATTGAGAAATTTGTGAGGTTTATCTTAGATTCTTAATGCTCAATTAGCATTAGTTGGTGAAAAAAGGTATGCATATTAATTACTTAATTAGATTATTCGGAATATATTAGCAACATGTTTTAGTAAATGAAAAGGCCGTCTCCAATATTTTGGATCCTAGGCATCGATGAGATTTTGTTTCAGTATGAATGTGATTTTGATCAGATCCGTAAAAAGATTAGTATTATCAATTTCAGTACGATTGCATGATTGTAGAATTATGTCGGGTTTATATTTGTTCTTGTTTTATTGGTACATTTTTAGTTAATCAATACTTTCTACATTAAGAAAATCTTCTAACAATATTAGGATGCATAGCATGTGGATTGTTCTTAATTTAATGCTTCACTCTCCCATTCTTAGGAAAAGTAGAAAATGTTTTTGCCCAGTCTTACTTTTTTTATGACAAATAAATTTATAATGTCTATGGTCAATTAAATTTCATGATATCTTAAATGAATCTAATCCATTCAATAATTGACACATGACATGAACATTTCTCACTTTTCATTTTATCTTTGATTTAGTCGGTTGTCAGAATAACATTTTTAGGTTGATTTTTAAACATGTTATTTAGATCTATCAATCATTATTCTATTTCAATACATGTATTATCATAGTGACTTGCTAATTTCAACACTTCCATTATATATATATATATATATATATATATATATATATATATATATATATATATATATATATATATATATATATATATATATATATATATATATATATATATATATATATATATATATATATATATATATATGTATATATAGGTGGGTTCAATGGAGAACCTCCATGCATCGAAGAACCTTGAAGAACCTCCATGCACCACCACAAATGCATCACAATTCCCCCGTAATGCATCATTATTTCCACGTAATGCATCAATTTCTCGAGTGATGCATCGATTTTTACATTATTTTCCACTTGATGTATCAAATTCCAGCGTGATGCATCGATTTCTACGTGATGCATTTCAGTTTTTCTAGCGATGCATTGTGGTTCTTCAAGCTTCTTCGATGCATAAGGTTCTCCATTGAACCCACCCCATATATATATATATATATATATATATATATATATATATATATATATATATATATATATGGTTGAGATTATCGCAAAACCTAAAATTTGGTGCAAAAATGTAAAATCATATATTCGATGTTGAATGTTCAAATTTATAACGTTTATTCGATATTGAATACATAAAATTCAGAAAATTCAATGTCGAATATACAATGTTCGATATTTAAAGAAATTTTAAAAATTATAAAATCATCAGTCACGTTTTAAAGATAAAATTCTTGTTTTTATAGTATAATTTTTTTTTGTTTTAGAAATTAATAATTCTTATTTTATTTAATTTTAAATTTGGTTCTGCAGTTCTACACCAAATTTAGGTTCTGCGATAATCCTATATATATATATACATACATACGTATATACATATACATATATAGGGGAGGGTTCTTCTAAGAACCACAAATATTGTGGGAACCTAAGAACTAATCTCAGCCATTGATTTCATAGAATCAATGGCTTAGATGTAAGGTGGCATTTTTGTAAATAAGAAAGCTTTAAGGGATAGTTTTGTTGGACAAATGGGCAGTTTAGGGGTAAAATGGGGATAAAAAAATAAAGCAACCGTTCAGTTTTCAAAGGTTAGGCCACGCTTCTTCTCCATCATTTCCCTCTCTCGAATTTCTCAACCTTCTCTCTACTCTCAAAAAACTTCCGCCGGAGAAACTTGATACCTCGCCGGAAGCCATGCATTCGTCGTCGGCGACTGAAGAAGAAACGCTTAACGAGTTGTACAACAAAGCAAAGCGTAAGAACAATGCGATTCTTTTAATAGAAATGGTTTTTTTTTTTGAAAATTTTCGATGACCTGCATTTGGCGAAAATGCATTCTACATGGTGTTTCTAAACTAAAGGGAAAAGAAGATGACAGAGTTAAGGTGAAAAGATTTGCTTCGAGTAAGCCAGTACGATTGTCGTCTTCGGATGAGTTTGGTAAGGTTTTTTTTATAGTGATTTTGCCTTCTATGAACATTCTACGGTAGATAAACAGTCGATTTGATGATTATGATGATTATTTGGAGAATGTTTTATGTATTTGGCTTATTGGGAGGGTGGGTTTTCTGAAATGTATATATAAAAACCCTAGATTTTAGGGTTTGGGTCAATTTTAGATTATTTTTTGGGGATAAAAAAGAGTTAAAGAAGATGACGAATATGTTATTCTACGTAGAATGAGAAATTTATCGATGTTATTTTTAGGGTATGTTGAGTTTGATTCAGGTTAGGAAAGTATTCTACAACCCATTGACCTGTGGAGTCTGATGAAATGAATGATATTCTAAATAGAACTCAATATTCTTCAAGAAAAAGAACTTTAATGTTATCTCTCTTTATTTCTCTTAATACTTGGAAGAACGATAATTTGTTTATGATGGTTATGATGCTAATGTATTCTAGGTAGAATACTGTCCGTTATAGGAAAATGATAAATGTTATCTGCTTAAAAAAGTTGCTATTTTACGAAGAAGCATAACATTCTACATAGAATGTTTTATAGAATCAAATATTCTACTATATGATTCTATGCTCAATAACGATAATTTGATTATGATGGTTATGATGGTAATGTATTCTAGATAGAATACTGTCCGTTATACGAAAATGATAAATGTTATCTGTTTAAAAAAGTTGCTATTCTACGAAGAAGCATAACATTCTACATAGAATGTTTATATATAATCAAATATTCTACGATATGATTCTATGCTCAATAATCGAAAAATGATTCATATACACCCTCTGTTTTGCTTTTTAGGGGATCATAATCTTAAATAAGTCCTATAACAGGATTTGATAATTTAAATTTGGCAGAATCTTCCGAAGAAGAAAAACAGCAAACAAAGAAAACCCGAAAGGGGGGAAAACTAAAGCATGTGAGGATCGATGACAAAGAAGAAGGAAGTGAATCTAGGGACACGGTTTCAGTGTCCTCGAAAAAGTCAAAGAGAGGAAAACTGAAAAAGATTCCTAGCCGGCGGACGAAACGAGAAAGAATTGATAGCTCCGATGATTCGGAATCATCCGTCTCATCATCGTCTGAAGGTATAATTTATTTATCTGAACAAATAAGAAAACACTGTTTTTTTTATAAACTACGTGTAATATAAAATTTCATTCTCCGTATAAGATTCTGAATATAATGAGATTTATCTACAAAGAATAAGTTCATTCCCCGTAGAATATATTTTAAATATGTTAAAGAAATTGGTTTACTCTAGGTATAAATCATTGATAAAACTACCCAGCCCTCTTTTTTACAAATAACCTATCGGAGATCATAATGATGCTAAACCGACGAAGATGATTTAAAGGAATTTTCATTTTATCACAGATAAACGAGTGAAGACAAAAAAGAAGAAGGAGCGAAGACAAAAAAGGAATTTTCATTTAAATTACGTAGAATGATCCTTCATTGATCTGTAGAATGATGATGATCTAGGTAGCACATGAGACCATTCTGCTTATTCTATGATTTTATGCTACATAGAGTGGGAGTTTTTACATAGAATATATGCTATTCTATGTATACGCACATAATTCTACATAGAATATAAGCTATTCTATGTAGAATAGAAATAGTTCATTTTTACGTATACGCACATAATTATACATAGAATATATGCTATTCTATATAGAATAGAAATAGTTCATTTTTACGTATACGCACATTATAAGGCAAGGTATAACATATTCTACGAAGAATATTCTAATTTTACGGAGAATAGGATTTATTTTAATATAGAATACTGATATTCTTCATAGAATATGAGACAATTTCTGTTTTAGAACAACACACATGCCTGACATAGACTATATCATTCTACATATACGTTATATAGAATATCTACAAAAAGAAATATACATTAGAGTCAGATAATGAAAAAAAATACTAAAAACAAGATTTTGAAGGAATTGAACCTTGAAATCCTTTTTCTGAAAATTTTCCGCAGTTTTATCCTTTATTGTGATCACCTCCATTGATTCATCTTGTGATGTCCCGATCTGGACACATGCTGTTAACCCCGAAGAAATTTCATCCTGGACATACTTGAAAATCGAGTGAGAGTATACCTCATGGGCGTGCCTCTCAATAGCAAGGTGGGTCTTCATTGTTTCGCTCCTTGTGTCATCTTCTACATCTAACTCAAATTGAGCATTTCTCTGTTTTTCCATGGCGCCTTCGAATCGCATCATGAACTCAACTAAAGTAGATTGGTAATTTTTGCAAACTTTAAAAAAGGAATTTTCACTTTCAGAAAGAGATGTTGTTCTCATTAACCCGTTCATCGGAACATCAACGAAAAACGCAGGAATGCTTAACTCACGATCCTTGTGAATGTCATTAAACCATCTGTTGCCTGCTAAATTGTAGTCTCCTATGAATAAGTTCCATTTCCTTTCGAACTCATCAACTTCCATGTTGCGAGACCACACTATATCGTTAAACCTCGCACGAAACTCGTTATCATTGAAAAGTTCGTAGCACACCTGCGTCAATTCAAGCAATTGTATGTTACTGACAAAAAAAAAATATACACCACATTACACTGAAAAACGGAAATTATTGGTCGGGCAAACACCTTATGTGGCAACTTTGGGTTATATGCCACATGCACAAACGGTGTTTTGCGGATCTGAAAACAGTTGCTACTGCTTGCTTTACTGAAGCATCCTGGTCGGTAACAATGAGGTTTGGTTCATGCCCCATATACGAACAAAAGCATTAAACAACCACGCGTATGACTCAATAGACTCGCTTGCTATTAAACCAGCCCCGAATGTCACGCATTTCTTGTGATTATCAATTCCAGTGAAAGGCACAAACACCATCATGTATCTGAAAAAACAAACATATCATGTAATTCTTTTTGAAAAAATATGAAAATTCTCTGTATAATAATGCCATTCTATGTAGAATGATATATCATTCTACGTAGAACAAAAAACCCAGGAACATAAAATACTCCAAAAAATAAACGAACACTTACTTATTTTGGGGCTCAATAGAAGAAACAACATATCATGTAATTCTATAAGAAAAAATATGAAAATTCTCTGTATAATAATTCCATTCTATGTAGAATGATATATCATTCTACGAAGAAAACAAAAAGCCCAGGAACATAGAATACTCCAAAAAATAAACGAACACTTACTTATTTGCAGAATACGTGGCGTCGGCATATACAACATCCCCAAAAGCTTTGTAGTTCAGTTTCATGGTTTCGTCAGCCCAAAACAAACATACTAACTCTCCCTCACTGTTACATTTGTACTCACATGAAAAATTTGGAACATCATTTGCTTTGCTTATCAAGAGGTCAACAACCATTTGAGCATCACTATCCCCAATGAATCGATTCAAATCTCTTTTAAAATTTTTTGATGCGTTCCTACTAAATTTTAAGTTCTTATAACCACCGGCAATGTCGGACAAGTATCTACGAGCAACAACAGGACCAACATTCGCCCTAGACATGTCGTGTAACAAAGTCTTATCAGCGAAGTCAAGCTGTCTGCGCTTCTTAAGCATGTGTTTCCTGTCATCTGATAACAACCGATGGCTGTGCCTCTCGACAAAATCGTATACAAGGTACTTTTTTGAAGCCACGGACAACAACTTTATCTTCACACAGTCGCCACATTCTGCCCGACCGCTTTTCCCTCGACGAAGTTTGTTCTCAGGCGCAGGATTGCCTTCTTTATTGCATAATATATATTTGATTGTAACAACCCCATCGCTATTCTTTTTTGTCGTTCCTTTTCTAGTGTCAAATCCAGATAAATCAGCATACTTTTCATACACTCCAATAGCATCGTCCAACGAAGAATACACACTATATTTTTGCGGTTTTAAATGAGACGGGACGTTGGGAATCCAATATCTCCCTCCCCCTGGAGTTATCTCCTCAGAACCCTCGTCGTTTATCAACGTCCTTAACGTTTCATCTTTACCCGAATCTGTGATTTTGAAAAAAAAAAACAAAGCTTAGGAAATATGAAACAAACAAAAAGATACATTAAACTCGAAAAAAAGGATACATATTCAAAGAATAACAAAAAACTAAATGTACATATGAAGGCATTCTATAAACTCTACTAGAACAAATAAATATTCTATGAATAATAGTAAGTATTCTATGTAGAAAAGCTAATTATTAAAACGGAATACACTACATTTTTACGTATACGCACATAATTCTACATAGAATATATGCTATTCTATGTAGAATAGAAATAGTTCATTTTTACGTATACGCACATAATTATACATAGAATATATGCTATTCTTCTTCACGAGAGATAACAGATAAATTAAAACCTAATAGGATTGCTAACAGACAAATAAAATAACACGAAAATATAAAAAAACACTGTCAAGAACACAACAAAATCAAAACTTGTTGGGAGTAGGCAAAAGATACAACCTGTGTAAGCATTCTATAACTCTAGGAAACATATAAAACATTCTACGTAGAATAATATGCATTCTATGGAGAATGGCTACTTTCAAACAGAAAACATTATATTCTACGAAAAAACGAAGAGTATTCTACGAATAAAAATATGCTATTCTATATAGAATAAAAAATGTTCAACACATACGATATCAAAATAAAAATAAAAACAACAAGGAATGCATACGTTCATAAAAACAGAAAGGATTCGTTCAGAATTTCAAAACAACTACTGAAAGGAAACCTACTACGAAAAACATCGAATAAGACAGCAAAGACAAAAAAATACTGACATGGACACAACAAAATCAGACTTGTTAGAAAGAAAAAATTTAGAAACATCGGATATTAGCCAAGGGAAACGACGAATTACCTGGATTATGAAAAGACCGATTGACGACCTCCTCGTCTGCTGCAAAACAATTAGGAACGACATTACATGGAGTCTGTTGAACTGTAAAAGACGACTCCATGGATAGGTCGAAAAAAAAAAAGAAAATGATTTCCGGCGACTCGACGGAGCAGACTTCTTCTGGCCGGAGAAAAGGGAGGAGACCGGTAGATTAATGACAAACACAAATGATGATTACATTGAAGATTGAAAAGCTTAATTAAATGACAGCTTTTCTGAAGAGTCACAAGGAAGAGGCCAAAGAAAAAGACAGAATTACCCTTAGTGGAGACTCCCATATTTGCAAAGATTTACAAAAATGCCATTGATTATCCACCATTGATCCTCTTAATCCAAGGGATGAAAATGGTTCTTGTGTTCTCACATTATTTGGAGTTCTTAAAAGAACCCATTTCCTATATATATATATATATATATATATATATATATATATATATATATATATATATATATATATATATATATATATATATATATATATATATATATATATATATATATATATATAGGTGGGTTCAGTGGAGAACCTTATGCATCGAAGAACATTGGAGAACCACAATGCATCGCTAGAAAAACTGAAATGCATCACGTAGAAATCGATGCATCACGCGGGAATTTGATGCATCACGTGGAAATAATGATGCATTACGGGGGAATTGTGATGCATTTGTGGTGGTGCATGGAGGTTCCTCAAGGTTCTTCGATGCATGGAGGTTCTCCATTGAACCCACCTCTATATATATATATATATCGCGTAATGCTTCAAATTCTCGCGTGATGCATCTATTTTTACATTATTTCCATGTGATGTATCAAATTCCCGCGTGATGCATCGATTTCTACGTGATGCATTTCAGTTTTTCTAGCGATGCATTGTGGTTCTCCTAGGTTCTTCGATGCATAAGGTTCTTCATTGAACCCACCCCTATATATATATATATATATATATATATATATATATATATATATATATAGACTTATATATTATATAACTTATCAACAATAATAATATTTATGTTTCTATTATAAGAAGTGTACTTCATTGTTGGATCAATTGGTTCTAATGGTTGCACTCGATCCATGTAATGGTTTACACTCTTACAGTAACAGGTACTTTTTAGATGTGACATTTTAACATATTATTAAGTGGATTGATTTGTACTTCTTTTTCGTTTCAAAGTTACATTAAATAACATATGACTAGCTACAACAAAAAGTTTACGTCATAAGAAAGTTCCATTGAAATAAAAGAAAATGTTTATAGGACAGCGGTAAGGCCAACTATATTATATGGAACGTAAAGTTGGCTGACAAGGAAGGAACTCCTGAGAAAGATAAAGTAGTGGCAATGATGAACATGTAGTAAAACCCTACTTAATTAATTGGATACAAAATGCGGCTATTACCATAAATTCGAACAACTGAGAGATATAAGGTTAAGACGGTATCGACTTGTACAAAGGAGGTCGCATTCAACATCAGTACGGAGGGTGAAAACTTTGACGGTGGAAGGCACAAGGAAGAAGGGCAAACTAAAGATGAAGTGGGAAGATATAGTGAAGTTAGACCTAAAGAATCTGATACTTTTCGAGGACATGACCCTTGATTGGAATGGATGAAGGATGACTATTAGAGTTGAGGAGGATAATAGGATCCTAATCACGTTTCTTAGGGTGCCAAGTTATATATATGACTTCATGCTTATAATTATGGTATTCAATCTCTTGTATCTTAACCTATAATCTCTAGATTGTAGATATACAAGAAATTTGTTTTACAATGTATTCTTTCAATATGATACTAATATCCGCAGTTACAAACTACAAGTTACAAAATCTGTTGGTATTTTATATTCACTGCATAACGTATATCAGAGATCATTCTTGACTCGTGATGCAGTTGTGCCACCCTTTGGTACGGGCAAAATTTATCGACTTCTACCTTATCTTACCCAATAAATATGATACCTAGGTTTGTTGTTGTATATTAAATGATTAGAAAAGAGAGAGATCAATGATCATCTAATAGGTTGAGAAATCACAAAACCCCAAAAATGTATTCAAATTGTTATTAAATAAATTAAATTATCATTTTAATAATATACATACATCCCGACTAATTTCAATCCAATTCTATAAAGTAGTTGTTTTCATTCAACAAATTCTTACTCTGATACTTAATATTTTATTTTATCACCTATAATATGTTTTGGGACTTGGGAGGCTTTATGTTCTTCAATTAGAAAAAGAAAAGAATCCATATTTCTTGTCCCTACATACTTTCCAGAAATAGGTATGTTTGAATTATAAGTACACGTCAGCAACGACCGGTGCCACGTGGACTTGTAACTGGTTTTCAACCGGTTATAAGGTTAAAATTATAGAATTAGTGAGATTTGAATACTTGGAGAACTTATCAGAAAAAAATGAAAAGAGAGACTTAATCGAAATTTTTTTTTGTACTTTTAGGGTTTTTTGCATAATTTTCCCTTTCTAAAAATAGGTATGTTTGAATGAGAAATTAATGCTAATTCTACATTTTTGTATATCTAAGACAATCTGCAAATAGAAATGTCAATTTCAGAACAAAAAATCTCATACGAATGACAACTTACCAACACGATATCTTAAGAAAATAAGTAATTAATCGCCTACTTATGTTGGTGATAGAAAGAAAACATCTTGAATAGTATTCAATTTGTCTTCTATCATCCATCTAATTAATATTTAAATACGAAAAAAATATCATTGGATCCAACCACTAATAACCGCTTCTTCCTCCCACAACCCCTTTTTCGACTCTATAATTAATTAACGAAAACGACACTCACGTAACTATCAAACAAACAAAACCAACAAATTGGACATAATGACTGTATTTTTATCCAATATATTTCATTATCTTTATAAAATAAAAACTAATCGCATGACGTTACCAACAACAATATTCGTTAATTTATGTCCCACTCTCGTATTTGGTGATGTTAAACGTTATAAACATCAATATCGTGTCGATTATCATTCTAAAACACATGAAACTGATATCCGACCATAAACTGATCAAAACTAAAAATGAAAAGTATTTAGATGATATTATTAACAAAGAGTAATGACATATTTGTCTACATGTGAGATAGATGGTGATCTCATAATTAAGAGTCATTTCAAGCTTTGGTTATTGTTTGTTATACAAATAAAATACTATATTAAATTAGTTATTAGATGGAAAACGATATATGAAGTCATATTCCACATTAAAGGAGCATGAAATTGTAGGATTCTACTTGAATCACATAAATATACTCATTTAATGCAACCAAAACACACTCATTGAGTCATTGCCCTATTAATCGTTAACATTATTCATTACATGCCATTTCTAAACACGACAATATTTTATAAATGCTTGGAAAACCAAATATATTGAGAATACGTGTGATTGTCCTGATTTGGTAAAGGTGAGGTGTGTAAGACGATATCTGGTTCATAAAAATATTTTGTCGAATGAATGAAATTTGTCAAATTAATTAAATTCTGAAAGGATTAAAATTTGTCTGAATTCTTACGTTGACACTTGTTTGGTTGACAAGAATGAAATGAAACTCCGATTCAAATCTGTTGTTTTTTTTTGTTTGATTTGGAAATCTGCCAAAGAAATTATAATATGATTATGACAAATGATCAATAAATGTTATTAATTTTTTATAAATTGTTTCATTGAAGTATTATTTTAAAACAATGATTTTTTTTTTGGGATTAAACTTTATAAATCAAGTATAAAAATAATTAAAAACTATAATATAATTAAATTAAACTTGGGTTGAACTATATAAATCTCGTTGGACCTTATTAATTGAATTAAACATTTTTTATGTATACATATAAAAGTTGGATCGTCTTTAATTTTACATATATGTAGCCCAATGTAGATAAAAGTCGTGCCCCAAGATTAGAATATGTACAATGTTAAAACCCAATAAATTTATAAATAAAATGATAGCCAAATTACTTAACAAATTAATATATTGGCCCAACATTCCTTTTGGAATTCTTCTATCCTACAACACTGCAGAAGAAGAAATCAAAGAGGTTTTTTATAAAGTGTTGGAATGGAAAACAAATTTATTTTCTTCTTTTGCAGATAGTCAAAACGAGGAACGTATTATAACAAAAGTGTTGGAATTCTTCCATCCTAACAACACTGCAACCTCTTTGTTTTTTAAAAAGTGTTGGAATGGGAAACAAATTCCCAAGAAATTCCTTGAATGTTTTTTAAAACCAAAACCAACTTCTTTTGCCGATAAATTAAAAACGCTCCTACGTAGTTATTTTTCTCCATTGTTAAAATAAATCGAATGGCTTTTGAGCCCGATTGCTAGTAGCAAAAGCATCTTTGCACAATCCGAATAACATCATAGATTATATTTACGGAAAGATGTACATGTAAAGACCAAAATCGTTGTTTATTTATTTATTTATATTCCTTTTAACAAGTTTACTATATTCTCATCCTTGTAAATTCCCTTTGGATTTATGTACTTTGGGTTTTATTTAACCATTTAAAAATATTTTTATTTTCCAATTTAAATGTATTTTGGATTTTGTTGTGAAAATAGATTTTCTTTATCACATTTGTAAACGGTGAATGCCGAAGAAAAGTATTCATTATACCAACGATATTTAACTCGCTCCATCTATTAAATCAAATAACATGAATCTAAGACTCAACATTATTTTGGTAGATGTTTTCTATTTTCTTCATAATTTGTCTTCTCCAAAATAATTCCATATTTAGCCAATAGATTAGGAATTTAGGATCTCCTCGCCTTAATTAATAAGTATTGTTTGGTTAAATACGTATGTATGACTATAAATGTTGTTAAGAGTAAGTGGTAACTAAAACTTGATATTCTAAACGCGTCGAAATGTCGAATGATATATTTTTGTGATAAATTGGTCATACAATACTAACGAGTTTGTGTGAATATAAGAAAACTTAACGGAGATGATAATAACACACCACTAATGACTTATTGATTAAATCTGTATTGATTCGACAAGCCCAGAACAAACAAAAACAAATGATGGTTTACTAAATTATACTTTCAAAATTCAACATATTGAATTTATTAAATCAGAAGGCACACACCATTGTAATGTTAATATGGACATCAACCCAAACCCTATATGGGTGGTTTAGGGACTAATATTTGTGGTTCTTCCTGATTTTTACTCTAGCAGGCTTTAAAATTTTGGGAATTAATGTCTTTCAAATATATATAAGGATATTTACCTCCTTTTTTTTGTTAGAATTAAAATAAGAAAAGAGAAAGAAAACACTTTCTAACTGGAGATTGGAAATCTTCCTTTGTGAAGTAGCCCAAAAGCCCAAACAAAAGTAATATTCCCATTCACATCTGGGCTTCACATTTGCCACTTAACAGATCATAAATTCTGGCCCATTACTTCATACTCATAGTTCATGCATCTGTAATCCGTTTGTCTCGCTTTCGCCACAGCCCACAAGGAACACAATCAAACCGTACAAGCGTCAATCGTCGAGATTCGTATTCCGGGTAGGCATGGCAAAAAAACTCATACTCGACAGGGAACCCGTAACTCGACTCCGATTTGACCGGGGATGGGGACGGGGACGGGGAATCCTCGATTTAAATTAATGGGGATGGAACGGGGATAGGAGACACTTTAATCCCCGAACCCGACCCCGATTATGTTTTATATATTAATATAGATTATTATATATATTTAACTTTACAATGTAAATTATTCATTACAATTTTTTAAATATATTAAATATTATTATATATGACTTTTCTATAGTTTAAAATACTATTGTTTTTTTCATTTTAGTGGTTTTATAAATCTTTTGCAAACATTTCTTTGTTTTAGTTTCATTATAAATTATAAATTATATATGTAAATAACTCAAATATGTTTGAATTGATTTGTTATAAAGTTTAATTACATAATTGTTTCCTACTAAATTATTATTTATAGTTTAAACTTAATAATATTTTAGAAACTTGAAAAACCCGATTTCCCCCGATTAGAACGGGGATGGGATAGATACTCATTTCTCGACAGGGTCGGGGATGGGTCCCCGTTGCCAAGTCTAATTCCGGGTGAGGTTAGCTTCCGTCTTCACCGGCGCTATGGTGGCGTTAGCCGGCGGGTTTTATTACATTCTCAAGGATTACAAGATCGCGCTTTACTCCATTTCTCAGCAGGTGACTTTCCAGTACCTTCTTCTGCTCAATGTTGTCGAATCACTCTGCATTTTGAAACAAATGGTGGGTGTTGTTTGTATAAGCTTATATATTATTATTGTGAAAAAACAAGATAAGATTTTCACCTCTACGATTACCGGTAGAACGTAAAGGAATGATTGAAAATTTCAAATGCTATTTTAGGGGAGTCCATTCGGTTCTAATGTTCTATCTTGCATCATGCCTTAATTCTATGAATATAATATTTGGGGAATGGCATCATATTTTCGTCTCAAAATGCTATTCAGAACCATAGTGAAAGAGAAATTATAATTGCATTGATCTAAAACAAATTGTGCCCCTTCGATCTAACTATCCATTGGTGGTTCTTACTAGATTCATAGTCGTGGTTGATATATTTCTTATGTTCATTTTTGGGAATTCAAGTTTTGTTTCGAATTATCAAATCTCTGTATGGACGTATCTCTTTGTTGGAAAATTCCAAAGAAGTTGAAGCCACAAATCACAGTAAATGATGGAATCATCTTTGGTGGCATTTCAAATTACCTTCTCTTTGACTTGCGGTTTCTTGATTCTGCTCTTATAGATCATGTGGCAAAGCTCACTCCATAAATATATACATTGGTTAGGGTGTTACTAGATCTTATTTCGGATAGTGTTGGAATCACAGTTTGAATAAGGCGTGGCATATGTTTCAGCCTCCCAAATTACTAGTTTTGGGTTCCTCCAAATGTCTCATTTCAGATCTTGTTCTCAAATATTTAGGTCCACCACAAGACTTCACTTTACTCCTCCAATAAAATGTCACTTTAGCCCTTGTATGGACCATGATTCCCCTCTTGTGACCTTGGGCATTTTTGTATTTCACACTACACTAGGAAAAGGATAATCATTTGAACAATATGAGTGGCCAAAATTGACACCAGTTTGCACAACACCATGGATTTCATTTCTTGTGCCTATTTTGCTTGACTTCAGAAAGAGTATCTTCTGTCCGTGGCCTATGGTTGTTTACCTTTGATGTCATTAAGGTTTTCGTGAACGGATATATTATCGAATTCATGGTGGTTCTAAGCTACCAAGTCGTTCAATTTTCAACAACTAATCTCCACAGATGTTTCCCCATGATAAAAGGCCACAACCACAGCAGCAATTTTGTCCGGTGTGGGATAGCTGAGCCATCAGGACAACCTGCGCCAATGGGGCAGAAGACAAAGTACAATGATGGGTTGTTCGAGAAGGTTTTTATGAGCCTATTTGCACGGAAAATGGAGAAGTATTCTGGGAAAGGGAATAAAGGAGCAGAGGGTAAGAAGAAGGGATTGTTCGACTATGACTATGATAGCTTTGTGGATGTATCGAGGCGAGTAATGGAAGGGAGGAACCGGATACAACAGCAAGAAGTTGTCAGGGAGGTGCTCTTATCCATGCTTCCCCCAGGTGCCCCTGATCAGGTGCATATTTTCAATTTGTGTCCTAAACTTCATCCTTTTACATGCAACATTCCCTATACTAAACTTGAACATCAACTACATATTGAATTGATGGCAGTTTAGGAAGCTGTTTCCACCCACAAAATGGGCAGCAGAATTCAATGCAGCTCTAACGGTTCCTTTCTTTCACTGGTTAGTTGGTCCTTCCGAGGTACTGATCAAATCTTCTTGCATCTCGATCAAATTGATACTTTAACTTACATGAGTAGCTAAACATACATTGTTTCTGGGTCATGTTATAGGTTGTGGAAGTAGAAGTAAACGGGGTAAAACAAAGGAGTGGAGTTCTTATCAAGAAATGCAGGTATTTATAAAATTCCAACAATACAGATAACATTTATAGGTAATTATAATATAATTCCTTTTCTGTGTCGTGTGTAGGTACTTGGAGAATAGCGGTTGCGTAGGAATGTGTGTGAATATGTGCAAAATTCCTACTCAAGACTTCTTCACCAATGAATTCGGTCTTCCCTTGACCATGATTCCAAGTACCTTCTCCAATTTGACTGCAACATAACAATATTAGATCACTTCCTTTTATCACTAACTGCATTCTTATGTTTGTACAGATTTTGAAGATATGAGCTGCGAAATGGTGTACGGTCAACCTCCACCGCCATTTGAGGAGGATCCGGTGGCCAAACAACCATGTTTTGCAGACATTTGTAAGTCGAATTTTGTCATGATGGCTGCAACCTGGCTACCATGTTTGTGTTTGTATGCATTGGTCTTAATTTGTTATTTAATTTTGTTTGTATGCATTAATCTTAATTTGTTATCTAATTCTGTTTACATGGCAGGTTCTGTAGCAAACCCCAAGTCCAGCCTCTGCCCCAAACTACAAGCCTGATAAAGTTTTACATATTTATTACAACATTATACAGTTTCATGAGTTTTGGGCAAGGCTCCATTTTTGAAGTTATGACTACAATTTCTACAGGTGAAAAGAAGTACAAGTTTTGTTAACATAAATACATTATGCGTGAAATGTATAGTTTACACTTTACAGTAGACCTGGTTGGTTCATTGGTATTTTAAATGTTTTTTTTTCTTAAAGATTTCATTTATATATTATCAACTATGAGTAGAAAAACTATTAATATATGAAGTACAGTTCTAGTTTCATTATCAAGTGATATATGAGGGTTGTAAACATTTTAATATATTTTGTACAACTTTTAAACAGCCTCGCATATTTCCTTTATTATTAAATTGATGACCCATTGGTTTCATTTAAAAAAGACAACTGAAATTAACTTTTATTTTTTGTTATGAATTATACTGGTTGTGCGTTGTTTGTTTTTTGCAATAAGCTCTTTTAGAGCACTTGTATCTTCACGTGAAAAGATATTTTGTTCCAACTGTAGACATGAAAAAGACTTCAAACATTTAATCTTTTAAAAAACAAACAAACATCTTAATTTTATTTTGAAGTGTCATGTTGACCAATTTTTACCAAATTAACTTTTCGTGTCATCTTGGTCGTGTTCATTTTGTGTCGGAGTTGAAAATGGATTAACTGGTTGATATATACTTGACTCCATTAATTTCGTCTGAATTGGTCAAAACAGTTTTTTACTCGCTGCGGTCTGATTTTTTTCGCTGTGATTTTATTAAAAATCCAAACTAGACTGTAGTTTTTTAAAAAGAAAAACCAAGCTACGATTCTTTACGATTCAATTTTTTCAGTTTTACAGTTTTTTTCTCACCCCCCTTTTTGAAACATATTATTAATCTAAAATGGTGGCGGAGGCACGTTCATAGAAATGGGGTAGCCGCCCAACTGTTTGTTCACTACTAATAAAGGTTCCTCCAGCCCAATTGTAGATGCA
>JAANYP010005361.1:9190-32998 GCA_020465985.1 Centrapalus pauciflorus | reverse complement strand
TGTTGTTGCATGTTCCTTGACTACTTGCATTGCTCAGGACCGCTGTGAGTGACAGATTGCATTATTTACTTGCATATGTTTGGGTACTTATTGGTGATTGTTACTGACTTGTTTGGAAATATCTGCTGCTGCTTGTTCCTTGATTACTTAATTGTATGCTAGGAACGTATGATAGACACTACTGAATCTGGAAAACTGGTGTTGCATGTTCGTTGATTACTTGCATTGCTCAGGACCGCTGTGAGTGACAGATTGCATTAATTACTTGCATATGTTTCGGTACTTATTGGTGATTGTTACTGACTTCTATGGAAACATATGCTGCTGCTTGTTTCTTAATTACTTAAATGTATGTTAGGAACGTATGATACACACTGCTGAAACTGGACAACTGCTGCTGCATATTCCTTGATTACTATCATTGCTCAGGACCGCTGTGAGTGACAGATTGCATTACTTAATTGCATATGTTTGGGTACTTATTCGTGATTGTTACTGACTTGTATGGAAACATCTGCTACTAGTTCCTTGATTACTTACTTATATGCTAGGAATGTATGATAGACACTGCTGACACTGGACAACTGTTGTTGCATGTTCCTTAATTACATGCATTGCTCAGGACCGCTGTGAGTGACAGATTGCATTACTTACTTGCATATGTTTTGGTACTTTTTGGTGATTGTTACTGAGTTGTATAGAAACATCTGCTGCTGCTTGTTCCTTGATTACTTAATTGTATGCTAGGAACTTATGATAGACACTGCTGAAACTGGACAACTGTTGTTGCATGTTCCTTGATTACTTGCATTGCTCAGGACTGCCGTGAGTGACAGATTGCATTATTTAGTAGCATATGTTTGGGTACTTATTGGTGATTGTTACTGACTTGTATGGAAACATCTGCTGCTGCTTGTTCCTTGATTAATTAATTGTATGCTAGGAACGTATGATAGACACTGCTGAAACTGGACAACTGTTGTTGCATGTTCCTTGATTACTTGCATTGCTCAGGACTGCCGTGAGTGACAGATTGCATTATTTACTTGCATATGTTTTGGTACTTATTGGTGATTGTTACTGACTTGTATGGAAACATCTGCTGCTGCTTGTTCCTTGATTACTTAATTGTATGCTAGGAACGTACGATAGACACTGCTGAAACTTGACAACTGTTGTTGCATGTTCCTTGATTACTTGCATTGCTCAGGACCGCTGTGAGTGACAGATTGCATTACTTACTTGCATATGTTTGGGTACTTATTGGTGACTGTTACTGACTTGTATGGAAACATCTGCTGCTGCTTGTTCCTTGATTACTTAATTGTATGCTAGGAACGTATGATAGACACTGCTGAATCTGGACAACTGTTGTTGCGTGTTCCTTGATTACTTGAATTGCTCCGGACCGCTGTGAGTGACAGATTGCATTTCTTACTTGCATATGTTTCGGTACTTATTGGTCATTGTTACTGACTTGTATGGAAACATCTGCCGCTGATGTTCCTTGATTACTTAATTGTATGCTAGAAACGTATGATAGACACTGCTGAAACTGGACAACTGTTGTTGCATGTTCCTTGATTACTTGCATTGCTCAGGACTGCTGTGAGTGACAGATTGCATTATTTACTTGCATATGTTTGGGTACTTATTGGTGATTGTTACTGACTTGTATGGAAACATCTGCTGCTGCTTGTTCCTTGATTACTTAATTGTATACTAGGAACGTTTGATAGAAACTGCTGAAACTGGACAACTGTTGTTGCATGTTCCTTGATTACTTGCATTGCTCAGGACCGCTGTGAGTGACAGATTGCATTACTTACTTGCATATGCTTGGGTACTTATTGGTGATTGTTATTGACTTGTATGGAAACATCTGCTGCTGCTTGTTCCTTGATTACTTAATTGTATGCTAGGAACGTATGATAGACACTGCTAAAACTGGACAACTGTTGTTGCATGTTCCTTGATTACTTGCATTTCTCAGGACCGCTGTGAGTGACAGATTGCATTACTTACTTGCATATGTTTCGGTACTTATTGGTCATTGTTACTGACTTGTATGGAAACATCTGCCGCTGATGTTCCTTGATTACGTAATTGTATGCTAGAAACGTATGATAGACACTGCTGAAACTGGACAACTGTTGTTGCATGTTCCTTGATTACTTGCATTGCTCAGGACTGCTGTGAGTGACAGATTGCATTATTTACTTGCATATGTTTGGGTACTTATTGGTGATTGTTACTGACTTGTATGGAAACATCTGCTGCTGCTTGTTCCTTGATTACTTAATTGTATACTAGGAACGTATGATAGAGACTGCTGAAACTGGACAACTGTTGTTGCATGTTCCTTGATTACTTGCATTGCTCAGGTACGCTGTGAGTGACAGATTGCATTACTTACTTGCATATGCTTGGGTACTTATTGGTGATTGTTATTGACTTGTATGGAAACATCTGTTGCTGCTTGTTCCTTGATTACTTAATTGTATGCTAGGAACGTATGATAGACACTGCTAAAACTGGACAACTGTTGTTGCATGTTCCTTGATTACTTGCATTTCTCAGGACCGCTGTGAGTTACAGATTGCATTACTTACTTGCATATGTTTCGGTACTTATTGGTCATTGTTACTGACTTGTATGGAAACATCTGCTCCTTGTTCCTTGATTACTTAATTGTATGCTAGGAACGTATGATAGACACTGCTGAAACTGGACAACTGTTGTTGCATGTTCATTGATTACTTGCATTGCACAGGGCCGCTGTGAGTGATAGATTGCATTACTTACTTGCATATGTTTCGGTACTTATTGGTGTTTGTTACTGACTTCTATGGAAACATCTGCTGCTGCTGTTCCTTGATTACTTAATTGTATGCTAGGAACGTATGATAGAGACTACTGAAACTGGACTACTGTTGTTGCATGTTCCTTGCTTACTTGCATTGCTCAGGACCGCTGTGAGTGACAGATTGCATTACTTACTTGCATATGTTTGGGTACTTATTGGTGATTGTTACTGACTTGTATGGAAACATCTGCTGCTGCTTGTTCGTTGATTACTTAATTGTATGCTAGGAACGTATGATAGACACTGCTGAAACTGGACAACTATTGTTGCATGTTCCTTGATTACTTGCATTGCTCAGGACCGCTGTGAGTGACAGATTGCATTACTTACTTGCATATGTTTCGGTACTTATTGGTCAATGTTACTGACATGTATGGAAACATCTGCTCCTTGTTCCTTGATTACTTAATTGTATGCTAGGAACGTATGATAGACACTGCTAAAACTGGACAACTGTTGTTGCATGTTCATTGATTACTTGCATTGCTCAGGGCCGCTGTGAGTGACAGATTGCATTACTTACTTGCATATGTTTCGGTACTTATTGGTGATTGTTACTGACTTCTATGGAAACATCTGCTGCTGCTGTTCCTTGATTACTTAATTGTATGCTAGGAACGTATGATAGACACTGCTGAAACTGGACAACTGTTGTTGCATATGTTCCTTGATTACTTGCATTGCTCAGGACTGCTGTGAGTGATAGATTGCATTACTTACTTGCATATGTTTGGGTACTAATAGGTGATTGTTACTGACTTGTATAGAAACATCTGCTGCTGCTTGTTCCTTGATTACTTAATTGTATGCTAGGAACGTATGATAGACACTGCTAAAACTGGACAACTGTTGTTGCATGTTCCTTGATTACTTGCATTGCTCAGGACCGCTGTGAGTGACATATTGCATTATTTACTTGCATATGTTTGGGTACTTATTGGTGATTGTTACTGACTTGTATGGAAACATCTGCTGCTGCTTGCTCCTTGATTACTTAATTGTATGCTAGGAACGTATGATAGACACTGCTGAATCTGGAAAACTGGTGTTGCATGTTCGTTGATTACTTGCATTGCTCAGGACCGCTGTGAGTGACAGATTGCATTACTTACTTGCAAATATTTCGGTACTTATTGTTACTCACTTGTATGGAAACACCTGCTGCTGCTTGTTCCTTGATTACTTAATTGTATGCTAGGAACGTATGATAGACACTTCTGAAACTGGACAACTGTTGTTGCATATTCCTTGATTACCTGCATTGCTCAGGACTGCTGTGAGAGACAGATTGCATTACTTACTTGCATATGTTTGGGTACTTATTGGTGATTGTTACTGACTTGTATGGAAACATCTGCTGCTTGTTCCTTGATTACTTAATTGTATGCTAGGAACGTATGATAGACACTGCTGAAACTGGACAACTGTTGTTGCATGTTTCTTAATTACTTGCATTGCTCAGGACCGCTGTGAGTGACAGATTGCATTACTTACTTGCATATGTTTCGGTACTAATTGGTGATTGTTACTGACTTTTATGGAAACATCTGTTGCTAGAACTCTCTCTCTCTCTACACCCTCACCTTCTCTCTAGAATTTCTCCTAAACGATCCGTTGGATTCTCGTGATTTATACGCCATCGGTTAGAGATCGTCGAGCTCTACACGAATCTATCATTGCATGTTAGATTTCGTTCGGATTTAAGGTAAAATCGACCATTTTTCTGACTTTTATTTTGGTTTTTGTTGAGCAAATTCGAGTTTGCTCATATTCCCTTCATTTGAAGCTGATTTGCTTCCGTTTAGGACCTGTTTTTGCTTGGAAATCGTCTATAGTCGAAGGATACAGCATTGGACGAAGGTTAGTGACTATTACTCCCTTATTTTTGCTCAATTTCGTAGTTAAAAACCTGGAAAATTGTTGAACAAGTAGAACAAACTCGAGAGATTCATGAGCAGACTCGAAATCACTAGACTCGAATTGTATGGTTCCGAATCTGTGAGTTCGAATCTATGTGTGTGTGTTTCGAGTCTATGAGTGTGCTCTCGAATCTATCCTAGAATCTAATTTCGAACCTAGCTCATTTCGAATCTATCTGATTCGAATCTATGTATTTCGAATCTATTAGTTTCGAAATTATGTTGCCTTCGAGTCTATGTAGGTGTTTCGAGTTTATGTCCATATTTCGAACCTATGTATGCTTTGAATCTATGTATGCTTCGAATCTGCTTCCTTGTCTCGAGTTTGTGAGAATTTTGAATCTAAGCAATTAGATTCGAATGAATCTGGTTCGAATCTGTCCCTTTATATTCGTATTTGGTTTTATTTTAAGCCTAAGATTAATCCCTAAATCAGATTAAGTTATTAAACAACTTATTTTAATTGAAAGTGTCCTTGGATTATGATAAAACTCACAAGTTCAAGTTGCATAACTATTTTATGCACAAATAAATTAACCGACTCTGTATGAACCATCAGAATGTGTATGGCATGTTTCACCTTGCTAGGTAATACGTTTGGCTTTGTTTCAAGGCCATATATACATCTGTAATTAGATGGATCGTATTAATCTGATAAAATAGACTCACCTTGGGACGATAGAAACTACCTCAGACTCGACAGCCAGAATTGACAATAACATAATTATATAACTAGGGTTATATAGATCATGCTACAAAACTTGACATTAATATGCCAGACTTGAAACTGAACTGCAGGAACCCGTCGATTGACAGAGTAAACTGAACCGCTTAATTCGTTAAGCATTATCTGACTACGGACCACTGTGAGTGACAGATTTCATTAATTACTTGCATATATTTCGATACTTATTGGTGAATGTCATTGACTGTATGGAAACTTCCGATTGTTGCTGCATGTTTCTTTAATACAATATTGTATCATAGAAACGTACTTTTGACATTACTGAAGCTAGACACTTGAATTGCCTTGATTGCATGTTCACTTTTACATTTATGTAAATACGTATCATGCTTACTGCTTACTTGACTGTTTATATACTTGCCGCTGCATACTGCATTATCCGACAGGACCGAATGTGAGATCTCCATTCACAGGAGGGAATTCTGCAGATTCCTTTCCTATTTGACTTGTTTCCATACACTTCCCGTAGGGCTTCGGCCTTACACATGGGAATACCGACTGGGTTGTCTCCCAACCTTTTTGACGTCTCTGACGTAGTGACTTGCCGACAGGAGCTGATAGTATGTTATATGTGTGTGGTAACTAATGGAACTCTGTTTACTCACTAAGCATTGTTAGCTTACTCTGTCATGACAACTCTTTTTCAGGAAAAGCTGATAAAGGCAAGACCATAGCAGGTAGTTCGTCCCAGGCTAAGTGAATCTGGACTTTGATGAATAGCAGACTTTTGGACTTTTGATGACGCCTATTTTGAAAAGATGATGCGGTCTCGGGTAGCTTGTTCAGTCTTCCGCACTCTGATTGAAGATTTAGAAGCTAGTTTAGACCACCATTTGATCTTTAAGTTATTGTTGTAATTAAGTATTCATGCTGATGGACCTGTAGTATCAAACAATTAGTAATAATTATTATTTAATGAAATGAAATCTTTTGACGTGTACTGTTTGTGGAAACTTGGATGTTACAAAGTTGGTATCAGAGCAGCAGTTTAATCATCGGATTGGCCACCCGATACTTAAACTACTGGTATGGTATGGACTATGTGACTCTGAATTCCCGAACAAGTCACCGAGACCTAGGGTAACTTAATTAGTAAAGGACTACCCACACAACTTGACCTAAGATAGGCAAATGATGACTGATAGGATGGGGGAGGGATTGACTGCTTGATACCGACTTGACTTTAACTTGACTTTGTGCCAGCGTGACTGACTGCCTTCATATCTATGAATTTAGATGTGATTATCTGACGTAGGAATTATGACTCGAATCGTGCTTATTTGAATTAGGAAATAATAGTTATTTCCTTTATATATTTTCAGCCAATGGCTGATAAGAATCCAAATGTTGCTGGTACCTCGACTGTTGGTAAAGCTGCTGATGCTGCAGCTGATCAACACAAAGAATCTGTTCATGTAGAGGATTTAGGCACTGACCCTGAAAATACTACTAATGATTCAAGCAGTACTGCCACCCCTGTGCCTCCTCAGCAGGCTCAATTGATTGACCTCGTTCATAAGTTGAATGAGGATAACCGTAGGCAGATGCAGCTTATGATGGATAGGAATCGATTACAGACTGATATGGCAGTTGAAGACCGATTTAAGGAGATTAAGGACTTGCTGACTAAGGGTAAAGCGGTGATGCAATCTGGTGAGGAAGACCAGCGAGAAATTGACTTTAAGCGCCGTGAAGAAGAACTTAGGTTAAGAGAACTTAAGTTACAGGAGCTAGAGTTGAAATATAGGGAAGAGATGTTGGCGAAGCCCAAAAAGGATCGGAAGAGGAAACATAGACAGGAGCCCTCTGATGACAGTGAGACTGATTCCTCTGACCATCACGTTAAGGTAGGACGTGAGTGTACGTTTGTTGATTTCAAGAAGTGTGGAGCTCGTACGTTTGCGGGGTCATCTGATCCTGTTAAAGCTATGGACTGGGTCGCGAATGTGGAGAAAGCGTTTAAACTCTCCAAGTGTGGTGAAAAAGACAAGGTGACGTTTGCAACGGGAATGTTGGAAGATGGAGCCGGCCGTTGGTGGAAGTCTATCACAAATCCCATGTCTGAAGCAATGGAGAAATCCATTACTTGGGATCAATTCAAGATTCATCTGAAGGAGAAATACTGCCCCCAGGATGTTAAGCGCCAGATGGAGAAAACCCTGCTATCTTTTCAGCAAGGTACAAGATCCGTGACGGACTATGAGCTGGAATTTACCAGGCTCTCGCTATTATCTGATCACCCTGTTGATACTGACGAAAGGCGAAGGGATTTGTTTGTGGATGGTCTGGATCGAGAAATACGGAAGTTTGTAAAGTCCGGCAGACCGAGAAGTTATATCGAAGCGGTTGAAATTGCTAGGGTAGGTGAACTTGAAATCTATCCTGAGCGAGCATGTCATTTTATTGCTAAATCTAATAAGAAGGAAAAATCTGAGAGAGCTGAAAAGAAGAGTGAAAGTTCGAAGAAGGGAGATAAGCAGTCTTCCAAGAAAGCTAAGTCGTATGCTGTGACCTCGACGCCAAAGCCTGCTTGTCCTCGCTGCAAGCAAATTCATGAAAGGAAATGCGATCCTGCGTTCGTTAAATGTTACTGCTGTAGACAGAACGGTCACGATAGGTCAGAATGTCCCAGGCGCAGTGAGGGTTGTCGAAACTGCATTACGTTGGGGCACCATGCTAAAGACTGTACCCGACCTCGATTTGTTCCTCCGCCTGCATCTTCACCTCAGCAATCAGTCAAGGGTTCCTCTGCTCCGAGGAATCAACCGAGATCCTTCCAGATGACAGCCGAAGAGCCAAAAGAGACTGCTGACGTCGTCACGGGTACATTTCTTGTTAATGATATGCCTGCCTTAATCTTATTTGACTCTGGCTCTAATCTGTCGTATGTGTCTGAAAAGTTTGCTAAATAGTTTGATTTTGCCCCTGTGATGTTACCTGCACCCTTAGACATAGAAACTGCTAGCTCGAATTTTGTGACTGTGAATAGAGTCTTTCGTTCCTGTAAGCTAGTGATTGATGACCTCTCCTCGGACGTTGATCTGATACCGATGTGGATTAGAGAATTCGATGTTATTATAGGAATGGACTGGCTTATGACGAATAATGCTGAAATCCTTTGTGCTAAAAGGATAATTAGAATTAGAACCCCCGAAGGAAGTGAACGTTATGTTATGGCGATGGAAAGACTCGAAATTTAGGTCTCATCTCTGTAATGAAAGCCCGAAAGTGCCTAACCAAAGGTTGTTCCGCCTATTTAGCCTATGCCATAGATGCTAAAGAAGTTAAAAATACCGTGTCTGATGTACCTGTAGTTCGAGATTTCCCTGACGTATTCCCGGATGACATCTCTGGTTTGCCACCAGATCGTCAAATCGAATTCCATATTGACCTTGTACCGGGTGCTGCTCCTATCGCAAAAGCCCCTTACCGTCTTGCTCCGAATGAAATGAAGGAAATGATGAGTCAGTTGCAGGAATTATTGGAAAAAGGGTTTATTCGTCCGAGTACTTCTCCTTGGGGTGCTCCGGTTCTTTTTGTTAAGAAGAAGGATGGTACCTTTCGCATGTGTATCGATTATCGGGAGTTAAATAAGGTAACTATTAAGAACCGATACCCTCTGCCTAGAATTGATGACTTGTTTGATCAATTGCAAGGGGCTAGTTATTTTTCAAAGATTGATCTCCGATCTGGATATCATCAACTCAAAGTATTTGAGTCTGACGTACCGAAGACTGCATTTCGTACTCGTTACGGCCATTTTGAGTTTCTAGTAATGTCGTTCGGTCTCACAAATGCCCCGGCCGCATTTATGGACCTTATGAATAGAGTATGTAAACCAATGCTGGATAAATCAGTGATAGTCTTCATTGATGACATCTTGATTTACTCTAAGTCTGAATCTGATCATGCGATGCATTTGCGAGAATTGCTAGAATTGTTACGAAAGGAGCGACTCTAAGCAAAATTCTCCAAATGTGAATTTTGGTTACGCCAGGTGCAGTTTTTAGGACATATTGTCTCCGGTGAGGGAATAGCCGTAGATCCATCAAAGGTTGATGCGGTTCAGAAGTGGGAAGCGCCGAAAAGCGTATCTGAAGTTTGAAGTTTCTTGGGTTTAGCGGGCTATTACAGAAGATTTATCCGTGATTTCTCCAAGATTGCGGTGCCTTTAACCAGTCTGACGAAGAAAGAAGCTAAGTTTGAATGGAATGAATCTCAAGATCGAGCTTTTGAGACTCTGAAACGTAAGCTAGTAGAAGCGCCGATTCTGGCCTTACCTGAGGGTAATGATGATTTTGTAGTCTATAGTGATGCTTCTAAGATGGGATTAGGCTGTGTGCTGATGCAAAGGGATAAAGTAATTGCCTACGCATCAAGGCAGCTAAAGACGCATGAAAAGAATTACCCGACGCATGACTTGGAGCTTGCAGCCGTGACTTTTGCACTGAAGATTTGGCGGCATTATCTGTATGGGACTAGATGCAAGTTATATACCGATCACAAAAGTCTGAAGTATATATTTGACCAGAAAGAGCTGAATATGCGACAAAGGCGATCTATGGAATTGATTAAAGACTATGACTGTGAGATCCTTTACCATCCAGGTAAAGCAAACATTGTAGCAGATGCCCTAAGCCGCAAAACCGGACAAGACCATTATACCCGATGTTATGCTTTGACTTCTGTTGTTTTGGAGTCTGCCTTGCCTGAGTCGATTATTGCCGCTCAAACCGAAGCCATTCGGGATGAGAACTTGAAATCTGAACGTATGGTTACTTATGTGACCAAGCTGACCCTTGATAATCGTGGTCTTAGACGGTTCATGAATAGAATATGGGTCCCTAGATTAGGAGGAATTCGTGATCAAATTCTATCGGAGGTTCATATGTCAAAATTTTCGGTACATCCTGGTTCTACTAAAATGTACCAAGATTTGAAAACGGAATATTGGTGGCCTGGAATGAAGAAGGACGTAGGACGTTATGTAGAAAATTGCATGACTTGTTTACAAGTCAAATCGGAACATCAGAAGCCGTATGGAGAACTTCAACCATTGCCAATCCCGGAATGGAAGTGGGACCACATAACCATGGACTTTGTGACGAAGCTGCCCAGGACTAAGCAGAATCATGACTCTATATGGGTAATAGTGGATCGACTTACTAAGTCAGCCCATTTCCTACCCATACGTGAAGATGAACGCCTCGAAAAGTTAGCTGAATTGTACGTAAAGGAAATCGTGACTAGACATGGTGTGCCATTGTCTATAGTATCGGACCGTGACAGCAGATTTACTTCTCGTTTTTGGAAGGCTTTTCAGAATGGACTAGGAACTGAACTTAAGATGAGCACCGCCTATCATCCTGAAACTGACGGGCAAAGTGAGAGGACAATTTTGACCTTAGAAGATATGTTACGTGCCTGTGTGATTGATCTCGGTGGAAGTTGGGATACTCACCTGCCGTTTGTGGAGTTTGCTTATAACAATAGTTATCACTCGACTATTGGTATGCCTCCATATCAGCTTTTGTACGGACGTCGATGCAGAACTCCAACCTGTTGGAGGGAAACAGGTGAACGGCCGATCTCTGGACCAGCGATTTTGCAAGAAGCCCATGACCAACTACAGTTGATTCGACAGCGGATTCAGACTTCTCAAGACAGACAAAAGAAGTATCATGATAAAAGACGGAAACCAATCGCGTTTGAAGTTGGAGATAAAGTGTTGCTGAAGGTCTCGCCAAGAAAAGGAATAGTAAGGTTCGGCAAACGGGGGAAGTTGAGCCCTCGATTTGTGGGTCCTTTTGAAATTCTCGAGCGTGTAGGATTGCAGGCCTACAGATTGAAGTTGCCTGCCGAAATGACTGGGATTCATGATGTATTTCATGTGAGTAATCTTCGAAAGTGTTTAGCTGACGCTGAAGCTGTGATTCCTTGGAAAGACGTGCAAATTGATGAGCAGTTGCGATACGAAGAAGAGCCCGAGCGTATAATCGATCATAAGGTTTCGAAATTGCGCAGCAAGGAAATTCCAATGGTGTTAGTCCAATGGAAATACCATAAGGGATCTGCACAAACTTGGGAACGAGAAGACGAGATTAGGGAAAAGTATCCGAAGTTATTCCTGTCTTAGTCAATTCCGAGGACGGAATCAATTTAACGGGGGAAGATTGTAACAGCCCGTAATTTATTAAATATAAATTACAGCAGCAGACTTTGGATATTAAAGCAATTCTAATCCAAATATTAGTAAATAACCGAAAATATGAATCTGTAATAATTAATTATATTAAGTTATAATTAATTATGAAAGGTTGCCCAAAATTAGCTGAAATAAGGTTAATAATTAAAATTCAGCTAAATGACAAATTAAAGACTGAAAATGTCAAAACGGACTAAAATGAATAAAAAAAATATGACTAAAAGACAATTATAGCAAATCTAGAACTTCTTTGCTATTATTTGCATCTGAAATGCAAATCGGAGTGTTGGGAATAAAAGTTGGACAATTCCGGAAAATTCAGTAGAAAATCTGATTTTTCCTATTTCCCTATAAATAGGGTATTCCTCCTCATTTCCTTGGTTTGGAAAACTAGAACTCTCTCTCTCTCTCTCTACACCCTCACCTTTTCTCTAGAATTTCTCCTAAACGATCCGTTGGATTCTCGTGATTTATACGCCATCGGTTAGAGATCGTCGAGCTCTACACGAATCTATCATTGCATGTTAGATTTCATTCGGATTTAAGGTAAAATCGACCATTTTTCTGACTTTTATTTCGGTTTTTGTTGAGCAAATTCGAGTTTGCTCATATTCCCTTCATTTGAAGCTGATTTGCTTCCGTTTAGGACCTGTTTTTGCTTGGAAATCGTCTATAGTCGAAGGATACAGCTTGGACGAAGGTTAGTGACTATTACTCCCTTATTTTTGCTCAATTTCGTAGTTAAAAACCTGGAAAATTGTTGAACAAGTAGAACAAACTCGAGAGATTCATGAGCAGACTCGAAATCACTAGACTCGAATTGTATGGTTCCGAATCTGTGAGTTCGAATCTATGTGTGTGTGTTTCGAGTCTATGAGTGTGCTCTCGAATCTATCCTAGAATCTAATTTCGAAACTAGCTCATTTCGAATCTATCTGATTCGAATCTATGTATTTCGAATCTATTAGTTTCGAATGTATGTTGCCTTCGAGTCTATGTAGGTGTTTCGAGTTTATGTCCATATTTCGAACCTATGTATGCTTCGAATCTATGTATGCTTCGAATCTGCTTCCTTGTCTCGAGTTTGTGAGAATTTTGAATCTAAGCAATTAGATTTGAATGAATCTGGTTCGAATCTGTCCCTTTATATTCGTATTTGGTTTTATTTTAAGCCTAAGATTAATCCCTAAATCAGATTAAGTTATTAAACAACTTATTTTAATTGAAAGTGTCCTTGGATTATGATAAAACTCACAAGTTCAAGTTGCATAACTATTTTATGCACAAATAAATTAACCGACTCTGTATGAACCTTTAGAATGTGTATGGCATGTTACACCTTGCTAGAAATACGATTGGCTTTGTTTCAAGGCCACACATCTGTAATTAGGGATCGTACTGATCTGATAAGAAAAGACTCAACTTGGGACGATAGGAACTACCTCAGACTCGACAGTCAGAATTGACAATAACATAATTATATAACTAGGGTTATATAGATCATGCTACAAAACTTGACATTAATATGCCAGACTTGAAACTGAACTGCAGGAACCCGTCGATTGACAGAGTAAACTGAACCGCTTATTTCGTTAAGCATTATCTGACTACGGACCACTGTGAGTGATAGATTTCATTAATTACTTGCATATATTTCGATACTTATTGGTGAATGTATTGACTGTATGGAAACTTCCGATTGTTGCTGCATGTTTCTTTAATACTATATTGTATCATAGAAACGTACTTTTGACATTACTAAAGCTAGACACTTGAATTGCCTTGATTGCATGTTCACTTTTACATTTTATGTAAATACGTATCATGCTTACTGCTTACTTGACTGTTTATATATTTGCCGCTGCATACTGCATTATCCGACAGGACCGAATGTGAGATCTCCATTCACAGGAGGGAATTCTGCAGATTCCTTTCCTATTTGACTTGTTTCCATACACTTTCCGTAGGGCTTCGGCCTTACACATGGGAATACCGACTGGGTTGTCTCCCAACCTTTTTGACGTCTCTGACGTAGTGACTTGCCGACAGGAGCTGATAGTATGTTATATGTGTGTGGTAACTAATGGAACTCTGTTTACTCACTAAGCATTGTTAGCTTACTCTGTCATGACAACTCTTTTTCAGGAAAAGCTGATAAAGGCAAGACCATAGCAGGTAGTTCGTCCCAGGCTAAGTGAATCTGGACTTTGATGAATAGCAGACTTTTGGACTTTTGATGACGCCTATTTTGAAAAGATGATGCGGTCTCGGGTAGCTTGTTCAGTCTTCCGCACTCTGATTGAACATTTAGAAGCTAGTTTAGACCACCATTTGATCTTTAAGTTATTGTTGTAATTAAGTATTCATGCTGATGGACCTGTGGTATCAAACAATTAGTAATAGTTATTATTTAATGAAATGAAATATTATAACGTGTACTGTTTGTGGAAACTTGGATGTTACACAGATGACCCCGCAAACGTACGAGCCCCACATTTCTTAAAGTCTACGAACGTACACTCTCGTCCCACCTTAACGTGATGGTCAGAAGAGTAGGTCTCACTTTCATCAGATGACACATGCCTATGTTTCCTCTTTCGGTCTTTCTTGGGCTTCGCTAACATCTCTTCCTTATACTTCAGTTCTAATTCCTGCAACTTAAGTTCTCGCAACCTAAGTTCTTCTTCCCGGCGCTTAAATTCAATTTCACGCTGGTTTACTTCGTCAGTCTGCATCACTGCTTTACCCTTGGTCAGCAAGTCCTTAATCTCCTTAAATCGGTCTTCAACTGCCATATCAGTCTGCAGCCGGTTCCTATCCATCATAAGCTGCATCTGTCTACGATTATCCTCATTCAACTTATGAACGAGGTCAATCAATTGAGCCTGCTGGGGAGGCACAGGCGTAGCAGTACTGCTTGAGTCATTAACAGTATTTTCAGGGTCAGTGCCTAAGTCCTCTACATGAACAGATTCTTTGTGTTGATCAGCTGCAGTATCAGCAGCTTTACCAACAGTCGAGGTACCAGCAACATTTGGATTCTTATCAGCCATTGGCTGAAAATATAAAGGAAATAACTATTATTTCCTGATTCAAATAAGCACGATTCGAGTCATAATTCCTACGTCAGATAATCACATCTAAGTTTATAGATATGAAGGCAGTCAGTCAGGCTGGCACAAAGTCAAGTCAAAGTCAAGTCAGTATCAAGCAGTCAATCCCTCCCCCATCCTATCAGTCATCATTTGCCTATCTTAGGTCAAGTTGTGTGGGTAGTCCTTTACTAATTAGGTTCCCCTAGGCCTCGGTGACTTGTTCGGGAATTCAGAGTCACATAGTCCATACCATACCAGTAGTTTAAGTATCGGGAGGCCAATCCGATGATTAAACTGCTGCTCTGATACCAACTTTGTAACATCCAAGTTACCACAAACAGTACACGTCATAATATTTCATTTCATTAAGTAATAAATATTACTAATTGTTTGATACCACAGGTCCATCAGCTTGAATACTTAATTACAACAATAAGTTAAAGATCAAATGGTGGTCTAAACTAGCTTCTAAATCTTCAATCAGAGTGCGGAAGACTGAACAAGCTACCCGAGACTGCATCATCTTTTCAAAATAGGCTTCAGCAAAAAGTCCAAAAGTCTGCTATTCATCAAATGTCCAAATTCACTTAGCCTGGGACGGACTACCTGCTATGGTCTTGCCCTTATCAGCTTTTCCTGAAAAAGAGTTGTCATGACAGAGTAAGCTAACAATGCTTAGTGAGTAACAGAGTTCCATTAGTTACCACACACACATAACATACTATCAGCTCCTGTCGGCAAGTCACTACGTCAGAGACGGCAAAAAGGTTGGGAGACAACCCAGTTTGTATTCCCTTGTGTAAGGCCGAAGCCCTACGGGAAATGTATGGAAACAAGTCAAATAGGAAAGGAATCTGCAGAATTCCCTCCTGTGAATGGAGATCTCACATTCGGTCCTGTCGGATAATGCAGTATGCAGCGGCAAGTATATCAACAGTCAAGTAAGCAGTAAGCATGATAAGTATTTACATAAAATGTAAAAGTGAACATGCAATCAAGGCAATTCAAGTGTCTAGCTTCAGTAATGTCAAAAGTACGTTTCTATGATACAATATAGTATTAAAGAACATGCAGCAACAATCGGAAGTTTCCACACAGTCGATGACATTCACCAATAAGTATCGAAATATATGCAAGTAATTAATGAAATCTGTCACTCACAGTGGTCCGTAGTCAGATAATGCTTAACGAATTAAGCGGTTCAGTTTACTCTGTCAAATCGGCGGTTTCCTGCAGTTCAGTTTCAAGTCTAGCATATTAATGTCAAGTCTGTAACATGATCTATCCATATAACCCTAGTTATATAATTAGGTTATTGTCAATTCTGGCTGTCGAGTCTGAGGTAGTTCCTATCGTCCCAAGGTGAGTCTATTCTTATCAGATTAATACGATTCATCTAATTATAGATGTGTGGCCTTGAAATAAAGCCAATCGTATTACTAGCTAGGTGATACACGACACACAATTCATACAGAGTCTGTTACTTTATTTGTGCATATAATAGCTATGCATCTTGAACTTATGAGTTTTTATCATAATCAAAAGATACTTTTAATTACAATAGGTTGCTTAATAACTTAATCTGATTTAGGAGTTAATCTTAGGCTTAAAACAAAACCAAATACGAATATAGAGGGACAGATTCGAAGTTAGAGCATACATTCAAAAGTCACCTAGATTCGAATCACATAGATTCGAACACCTTAGATTCGAAATTAACATTTCTTTTGACTTTAGGGCAGATTCGAAACAATTCAATTCGAATCTAGTTAATTAGATTCGAAATTCTTACACACTCGAGACAAGGAAATAGATTCGAAGCATTTCAATAGACTCGAACTCAATGCATAGATTCGAAGGACACTACATAAATTCGAAGGACACTACATAGATTCGAAAGACACTACATAGATTCGAAAGTATTTCATTCGAAATGCTTAGATTCGAATCTCATGAATAACTCGAGTCTGTTCTAATTGATCAACGATTTTCCAGGTTTTATCAACTAAATATGAACATAAATGATAGAGAAATGGTTACTAACCTTCGTCCAAGATATATCCTTCGACTATAGATGATTTCCAAGCAAAAACAAGTCCTAAACGAGAGTAAATCAGCTTCGAATGAAGGGAATATGAGCAAATTCGAATTTGCTCAACAAAAACCGTAATAAAAGTCAGAAAAATGGTCGATTTTACCTTAAATCCGGACGAAATCTAACATGCAATGATAGATTCTGTAGAGCTCGACGATCTCTAACCGATGGCGTATAAATCACGAGAATCCGACGGTTCGTTTAGGAGAAATTCTAGAGAGAAGGTGAGGTTGTAGAGAGAGAGAGAGAGAGAGAGAGTTTCAAGTCTTTCAAACTTAAGTAATGAGGAGGGATGCCCTATTTATAGGAAAATAGGGAAAAATCAGAGTTTCTACTGAATTTTCCGGAATTGACCAACTTTTATTCCCAACAATCCGATTTGCATAATTGTCTTTTAGTCACATTTTTATTCATTTTAGTCCGTTTCGTCACTTTTAGTCTTTAATTTGTCAAGTAGCTGAATTTTAATTATTAACTTTATTTCAGCTAATTTGGGGCAACTTTTCATAATTAATTATGACTTAATATAATTAACTATTTAAGATTCATGATTTCGGTTAATTACTAATATTTGGATAAAATTGCTTTATTATCCAAAGTCTGTTTCTGTAATTTGTATTTAATAAATTACGGGCTGTTACATGTTCCTTGATTACTAAACTGTATGCTAGGAACGTATGATAGACACTGCTGAAACTGGACAACTGTTGTTGCATGTTCCTTGATTACTTGCATTGCTCAGGACCGCTGTGAGTGACAGATTGCATTACTTACTTGCATATATTTGGGTACTTATTTGTGATTGTTACTGACTTGTATGGAAACATCTGCTGCTTGTTCCTTGATTACTTAATTGTATGCTAGGAACGTATGATAGACACTGCTGAAACTGGACAACTGTTGTTGCATGTTCCTTGATTACTTGCATTGCTCAGGACCGCTGTGAGTGACAGATTGCATTACTTACTTGCATATGTTTCGGTACTTATTGGTGATTTTTACTGACTTGTATTGAAACATCTGCTGCTGCTTGTTCCTTGATTACTTAATTGTATGTTAGGAACGTATGATAGACACTGCTGAAACTGGACAACTTCTGCTGCATGTTCCTTGATTACTTGCATTGCTAAGGAACGCTGTGAGTGACAGATTGCATTACTTACTTGCATATGTTTCGGTACTTATTGGTGATTGTTACTGACTTGTATGGAAACATCTGCTGCTGCTTGTTCCTTGATTACTTAATTATATGCTAGGAACGTATGATTGACACTACTGAATCTGGACAACTGTTGTTGCATGTTCCTTGATTACTTGAATTGCTCAGGACCGCTGTGAGTGACAGATTGCATTACTTACTTGCATATGTTTCGGTACTAATAGGTGATTGTTACTGACTTGTATGGAAACACATGTTGCTGCTTGTTCCTTGATTACTTAATTGTATGCTAAGAATGTATGATAGACACTGCTAAAACTTGATAACTGTTGTTGCATGTTCCTTGATTACTTGCATTGTTCAGGACCGCCGTGAGTGACACATTGCATTACTTACTTGCATATGTTTGGGTACTTATTGGTGATTGTTACTGACTTTATGGAAACATCTGCTGCTGCTTGTTCCTTGATTACTTAATTGTATGCTAGGAACGTATGATAGACACTGCTGAATCTGGACAACTGGCATGTTCGTTGATTACTTGCATTGCTCAGGACCGCTGTGAGTGACAGATTGCATTACTTACTTGAAAATGTTTCGGTACTTATTGGTGATTGTTACTGACTTGTATGGAAACAACTGCTGCTGCTTGTTCCTTGATTACTTAATTGTATGCTAGGAACGTATGATAGACACTGCTGAAACTGGACAACTGTTGTTGCATGTTCCTTGTACTTGCATTGCTCAGGACCGCTGTGAGTGACAGATTGCATTACTTACTTGCATATGTTTGGGTACTTATTGGTGATTGTTACTGACTTGTATGGAAACATCTGTTGCTGCTTGTTCCTTTATTACTTAATTGTATGCTAGGAACGTATGATAGACACTGCTGAATCTGGACAACTGTTGTTGTGTGTTCCTTGATTACTTGAATTGGACCACTGTGAGTGACAGATTGCATTACTTACTTGCATATGTTTCGGTACTAATTGGTGATTGTTACTGACTTCTATGGAAACATCTGCTGCTGCTGTTCCTTGATTACTTAACTGTATGCAAGGAACGTATGATAGACACTGCTGAAACTGGACAACTGTTGTTGCATGTTCCTTGATTACTTGCATTGCTCAGGACTGCTGTGAGTGACAGATTGCATTACTTACTTGCATATATTTGGGTACTTATTGGTGATTGTTACTGACTTGTATGGAAGCATCTGCTGCTTGTTCCTTGATTACTTAATTGTATGCTAGGAACGTATGATAGACACTGCTGAAACTGGACAACTGTTGTTGCATGTTCCATGATTACATGCATTGCTCAGGACCGCTGAGAGTTACAGATTGCATTACTTACTTGCATATGTTTCGGTACTTGTTGGTGATTGTTTCTGACTTGTATGGAAACACCTGCTGCTGCTTGTTCCTTGATTACTTAATTGTATGCTAGGAACGTATGATAGACACTGCTGAAACTGGACAATTGTTGTTGCATGTTCCTTGATTACTTGCATTGCTCAGGACCGCTGTGAGTGACAGATTGCATTACTTACTTGCATATATTTCGATACTTACTGGTGATTGTTACTGACTTGTATGGAAACATCTGTTGCTGCTTGTTCCTTGATTACTTAACTGTATGCTAGGAACGTATGATAGACACTGCTGAAATTGGACAACTGTTGTTGCATGTTCCTTGATTACTTGCATTGCTCAGGACCGTTGTGAGTGACAGATTGCATTACTTACTTGCATATATTTGGGTACTTATTTGTGATTGTTACAGACTTGTATGGAAAAATCTGCTGCTTGTTCCTTGATTACTTAATTGTATGCTAGGAACGTATGATAGGCACTGCTGAAACTGGACAACTGTTGTTGCATGTTCCTTGATTACTTGCATTGCTCAGGACCGCTGTGAGTGACAGATTGCATTACTTACTTGCATATATTTCGATATTTACTGGTGATTGTTACTGACTTGTATGGAAACATGTGCTGCTGCTTGTTCCTTGATTACTTAATTGTATGCTAGGAACGTATGATAGACACTGCTAAAACTGGACAACTGTTGTTGCATGTTCCTTGATTACTTGCATTGCTCAGGACCGCTGTGAGTGACAGATTGCATTACTTACTTTCATATATTTGGGTACTTTATTTGTGATTGTTACTGACTTGTATGGAAACATCTGCTGCTTGTTCCTTGATTACTTAATTGTATGCTAGGAACGTATGATAGACATTGCTGAAACTGGACAACTGTTGTTGCATGTTCCTTGATTACTTGCATTGCTCAGGACCGCTGTGAGTGACAGATTGCATTACTTACTTGCATATGTTTCGGTACTTATTGGTGATTGTTACTGACTTGTATGGAAACACCTGCTGCTGCTTGTTCCTTGATTACTTAATTGTATGCTAGGAACGTATGATAGACACTGCTGAAACTGGACAACTGTTGTTGCATGTTCCTTGATTACTTGCATTGCTCAGGACCGCTGTGAGTGACAGATTGCATTACTTACTTGCATATATTTCGATACTTATTGGTGATTGTTACTGACTTGTATGGAAACATCTGCTGCTGCTTGTTCCTTGATTACTTAATTGTATGCTAGGAACATATGATAGACACTGCTGAAACTGGACAATTGTTGTTGCATGTTTGTTGATTACTTGCATTGCTCAGGACCACTGTGAGTGACAGATTGCATTAATTACTTGCATATGTTTCGGTAGTTATTGGTGATTGTTACTGACTTGTATGGAAACATCTGCTGCTGCTTGTTCCTTGATTACTTAACTGTATGCTAGGAACGTATGATAGACACTGCTGAAACTGGACAACTGTTGTTGCATGTTCCTTGATTACTTGCATTGCTCATGACTGCTGTGAGTGACAGATTGCATTACTTACTTGCATATGTTTCGGTACTTATTGGTGATTGTTACTGATTTCTATGGAAACATTTGCTGCTGCTGTTCCTTGATTACTTAACTGTATGCTAGGAACGTATGATAGACACTGCTGAAACTGGACAACTGTTGTTGCATGTTCCTTGATTACTTGCATTGCTCAGGACTGATGTGAGTGACAGATTGCATTACTTACTTGCATATGTTTGGGTACTAATAGGTGATTGTTACTGACTTGTATGGAAACATCTGCTGCTGCTTGTTCCTTGATTACTTAATTGTATGCTAGGAACGTATGATAGACATTGCTAAAACTGGACAACTGTTGTTGCATGTTCCTTGATTACTTGCATTGTTCAGGACCGCTGTGAGTGACAGATTGCATTACTTACTTGCATATATTAGGGTACTTATTTGTGATTGTTACTTACTTGTATGGAAACATCTGCTGCTTGTTCCTTGATTACTTAATTGTATGCTAGGAACGTATGATAGACACTGCTGAAACTGGACAACTGTTGTTGCATGTTCCTTGATTACTTGGATTGCTCAGGACCGCTGTGAGTGACAGATTACTTAATTGAACGCTTTCTCCACATTCGCGACCCAGTCCATAGCCTTAACAGGATCAGATGACCCCGCAAACGTACGAGCTCCACACTTCTTGAAATCAACAAACGTACACTCACGTCCTACCTTAACGTGATGGTCAGAAGAGTCAGTCTCACTTTCATCAGAGGACACATGTTTATGTTTCCTCTTCCTGTCTTTCTTCGGCTTCGCTAACATTTCTTCCCTATGCTTCAGTTCTAATTCTTGTAACTTAAGTTCTCGCAACCTAAGTTCTTCTTCACGGCGCTTAAATTCCATTTCGCGCTGGTTAACTTCGTCAGTCTGCATTACTGCTTTACCCTTGGTCAGCAAATCCTTAATCTCCCTAAATCGGTCTTCAACTGCCAAATCAGTCTGTAATCGATTTCTATCCATCATAAGCTGCATCTGCCTACGGTTATCCTCATTCAACTTATGAACGAGGTCAATCAATTGAGCCTGCTGGGGAGGCACAGGGGTGGCAGTACTGCTTGAGTCATTAGCAGTATTTTCAGGGTCAGTGCCTAAGTCCTCTACGTGAACAGATTCTTTGTGTTGATCAGCTGCAGCATTAGCAGCTTTATCAACCCTTGAGGAACCGGCAACAGTCGGATTCTTATCAGCCATTGGCTGAAAATATAAAGGAAATAGCTATTATTTCCTGATTCAAATAAGCACAGTTCAAGTCATAATTCCTACGTCAGATAATCATATCTAAATTCATAGATATGAAGGCAGTTAATCAGACTCACAAAGTCAAGTCAAAGTCAAGTCAGTATCAAGCAGTCAATCCCTCCCCCATCCTATCAGTCATCATTTGCCTATCTTAGGTCAAGTTGTGTGGGTAGTCCTTTACTAATTAGGTTACCCTAGGCCTCGGTGACTTGTTCGGGAATCCAGAGTCACATAGTCCATACCATACCAGTAGTTTAAGTATCGGGTGGCCAATCCGATGATTAAACTGCTGCTCTGATACCAACTTTGTAACATCCAATTACCACAAACAGTACACGTCATAATATTTCATTTGATTAAGTAATAATAATAGTTTGATACCACAGGTCCCACAGCAAGAATACTTAATTACAACAATATTAAAATCAAATGGTGGTCTAACTAGCTTCTAAATCTTCAATCAGAGTGCGGAAGACTGAACAAGCTACCCGAGACCGCATCATCTTTTCAAAATAGGCGTCATCAAAGTCCAAAAGTCTGCTATTCATCGAATGTCCAGAATCACTTAGCTTGGGACGAACTACCTGCTAGGGTCTTGCCTTTATCAACCTTTCCTGAAAAAGAGTTGTCATGACAGAGTAAGCTAACAAAGCTTAGTGAGTTAACAGAGTTCCATTGGTTACCACACACATATAACATACTATCAGATCCTGTCGGCAACACGTCAGAGACGGCAAAAGGTTGGGAGACAACCCAGTCGGTATTCCCATGTGTAAGGCCGAACCCCTACGGGAAGTGTATGGAAACAAGTCAATTAGGAAAGGAATCTGCAGAATTCCTTCCTGTGAATGGAGATCTCACATTCGGTCCGGTCGGATAATGCAATATGCAGCGGCAAATATTTATACAGTCAAGTAAGCAATGAGCATGATACGTATTTACATAAAATGTAAAAGTGAACATGCAATCAAGGCAATTCAAGTGTCTAGCTTCAGTAATGTCAAAAGTACGTTTCTATGATACAATATAGTATTAAAGAAACATGCAGCAACAGTCAGCAGTTTCCATACAGTCAATACATTCACCAATAAGTATCGAAATATATGCAAGTATTTAATGAAAATCTGTCACTCACAGTGGTCCGTAGTCAGATAATGCTTAACGAATTAAGCGGTTCAGTTTACTCTGTCAAATCGACGGGTTCCTGCATTTCAGTTTCAAGTCTGGCATATTAATGTCAAGTCTGAGTCATAATCTATATAACCCTAGTTATATATTCAGGTCATTGTCAATTCTGGTTATCGAGTCTGAGGTAGTTCCTATCATCCCAAGGTGAGTCTATTCTTATCAGATTATTACGAATCATCTAATTACAGATGTGTATATGGCCTTGAAACAAAACCAATCGTATTTACTTAGCAAGGTGAATAGGACATACACATTCTAAAGGTTCATACAGAGTCGGATATTTCATTAGTGCATAAAATAGTTATGCAACATGAATTTGTGAGTTTTATCATAATCATAATATTCTTTT